>PVKM010009569.1:0-36630 GCA_004027735.1 Carollia perspicillata
TCACACTAACTATAGAATCCAATCCAAACTCATTTGCCTCGAGTCCACTTGAGTTGCTAAGACAAAGTAGTACTAACTGGGTTAAAACAAACAAACAAACAACTGAATTGATTTCTGGAGGCTGGAAGTCCAAGACCAAGGTTGTCAGCAGTGTTGATTTCTTCCCAGGCATCTCTCCTTGGCCTGAAGATAGAAATCACATACTTTTGTCTTCACATAGTCCCTCCTCTGTGTGAATGCACGTCCACATTTTCTCTTTTTTTAAGGACACCAGTCATACTAGATTAAGGCCCACCTTAATGACCTTATTTTAACTTAATCATTTTGAAAGATAGATTTGGCTTTGACATGCAGAGACAGAGGTGCTGTAAAGATGGAATATTATGAGCCAAGCCCAGAGGCTCATAAGGAAACCTCAGGGAATGACCAGTGGCCAGAATGATGTCTGGCTGGCTAGAATTAGACACGGGAAGTAAAGTTGAATAGTTTGTGTCATGGTCTGAAGTGGGTCTCCCAAAAATGTGTATGTTGGAATCCTAACCTTTAGTTACCCCAGAATACAAGTGAATTTGAAGACAAGTTCTTTAAGGAGGTAGTTAAGTTAAAATGAGGTCTTTGATGTGGGTCCTGATCTAAACCTGTCTTTAATAAATTCATTGCAAACACTGAAGTAGCCAGTACTGAATGATTATGCCTAAGGGAAACACAGGATGAAGTTCCTGCGAGCCTCTGACCATAATATTTTCATTAACCAATCAATACATAACCTTCTTTCATGTGTATTTCTATTTAAAGACACCTTATTTAATATATTGTCAATTCTAAAACATTGAACTCACTGCCAACAGCACTATAACTCATTCCTTTTTGTTGTTTGTTTTAAATGTTTTAAGTATTTTTATTGATTATGCTATTATAGTTTTCCCAATTTTTCTCCCTCTATCCTCTCCCTCCCCTTGCCTCCCCAGCCCACCCTCATTCCCCCCACCCTTAGTTCATGTCCATGGGTTGTACATATAAGTTCTTTGAGTCTTCTGTTTCATTCCTGAAAAAAACTTATCTAACAAGCTTTTATATCTATAAGGCACATCTCAGCCCTCTTGTGCCAAGAAGGGTCCAATGGACAGTATTTCACCCCTACACTTGGGCTATTTTAAATAAAAAAGCATAAAAATGAAAAATGTGGTACTAAAAAGGCCATAAAAAGGTTATTTGTTTACAGTATGAGATGAGATAAAAAGGTAAACATCACCTTCTTTGAATTCAGCTGGGGACACGCACGTTGGGTGACTCATACTTTTCATTGCGTGTTTATGAATGACTACAGAAATGCTGCAAGAATTGGCCAACATGGAATTCATGAATAATGAGGAACAGCTGTACTATTAATCCCATTTTTATAGATAAGGAAACTAAGACTCAAAGCAGTTGAGCTCTTCCACAAAATTATAGCTTGTAAATGTGGTGCAGCCAGGATTCAAACTCCATTTAGTCAGAGAAGCAGTGCTTTTCATCTAGACGAGTCAGGATAGGGTACTGAGAGTTGAGGAAATTAGTCGAGCACACTGATATGGAGGCTGCAAACAGAGAAGAGTTACTGCAAAAACTTGCTAATGATATAAAGCGTGCTTTCTGGGAGTGGTACCAAAGTATTAGTAAATAGCATTTCACGCTGTAAACAGAACAGATCATTGTTAGAAGTACAGTACTAATATATTTATCTGATGGCCCCAGAGTCCAAGTGACCAAAATCCACAGTCTTTGTTTCTGCAGAGTTTATGTTGTCATCTTCTCAAAGCAATTCTGTTAAAAAGAAACAAACGAACTTCATTCACACCCAGGCATTACGTAGTATAGGAAAGCATAATCAGAGACATATTATACTAGGGCAATTCAAAGAATTAGTTGTCAATTCTGTAAAGGGGCCTTCATGCACCAGAGGCATAGTATTACTGTATTACAATAAACCATTTTTGGAAAAAGTAACATTTATCTATCAAAAAAATCTATTGGGCCACCCATATGTACTGAATATCATGTTAGGTACTGAGCAACAATGGTGAATATGGAACACTTTCTGCCTTGGCTATATTCACAGAACAATACCTGAGACGGGTGTAAAAATAATTGTGTGTGCCTGTGTGTGCATGTCCATGGCAGGTTCCTCTCTGTCCCCCCTGCCACCGATACGCAGATTTGCACAGCTGCTGAGAGCTTCTGAGAACTCAACCCATCATCTCTCTCAGGGCTCAGATACATACAACAACATATCAGCTGATATGGGGATGGCAGAAGCCAAATTACAAAGGAATTTAAGGACCACTGAGAGATAACTCACCCGAGGCAAGAAGGAGTCAGGAATGATAAGCAAAGGCAGTAAGAGGTTCTGGGAGTCCCAGGGAAATAGAGCTGTGTCTTGAGCCTACCTTCGTAGCCACCACCCAGGCATCACGTGTTCCTGATGTTCTTCCTGTCTCACTGAACTTCCCTTTGCAGAACTTCTCCTTCCGATTTCTGTAAGTGTTCTGGGACTCAGTCCTCTAATCTCTTTCCTGTCTCTCCTCACTCCCTAAGTGATGTCATCCAATCTTGGGGTTTTAAATTCAGTCAAGGCCCTAACAGGAAAAAGCATGCATGCTCAAATTAGGATAAATCAGGTAGGGTTCACTAAAGGGACTACAGCAGTCTTTCCTTATCTGCAAGGCACACATTCCAAGACCCCCAATGGATGCCTGAAACTGCAGGTAGTACTAGACCCCATATATGCTGTTTTTTCCTGTACTTACATACCTTTTCACCTAAAGGAAGCACTCTACGCTTCTTTGTCAAATTGGAATTGCCAGCATCACCACTCCTGTGCTTGGGGCTATTATGAAGTAAAATAAGGGTTACTTGAACACAAGCACTATGCTACCACAACATTAGATTTGATAACCCAGCCAGCAACTGAAAGATTAACAGGTGTGGTGTGTTTACAACCTGAGGGTATGCTAGACAAAGGGATGATTCATGTCTGGATTGGGATAAAGCAGGGTGCCATGAAATCTTTATCACACTACTCAGAGTGGCATGCAATTTTAAACTTATGTATTGTTTACTTCTGGAATTTTCCATTTCATATTTTTGGACTATGGCTAACTGCAGGTAACTGAAAACAGGGAAAGTGAAACCAGGGTGGGAATTACTGTGTTTATAAAGGTGTAAGGATGGCAGCAACCTGAGGGTAGTAGGGGGAGGAGATGTTACCACCCAAGGATCCCACCAGGTGAAGGGAGCAAGCAGTTGCTGCTTCTGGGGAGAAACAGCCATGTGGAGACCTGTCTGACTGGAACTGGGAATTCCAGACAGGACTCAGGTAACTGAACGGGAACTTCCAGGAGGGGGCTAAGGGGATAAACCATCTCACTTTGATCTCCTCCCTTCTAATCAGCTGCGGAGCTGGCTGATCTAACTGGGAACCAGAGGGTTGGAGTTTATTGACTTAATCCATACAGGTTAGTCTACGTGGAGGTAGAGAACCGGGCAGAGAGGCATGGAGACAGAATCTGGAAGGCCTGCAGATGTCCAGCACACTATCACATGTTGAAGGCTCCCAACTTTTAAACCTTTCGAGTTGAATCACAGTGGCCTACTGGGCATCTCTTGAATTTTCACTTGGGTGTTCTATGCCCTAGCCTGGTTCCTCCTGTCTGTCTCCTGGTTTCCCAACTCCTCTTCCAGTTTCACCACCATTCACTTGGTTCCTTAGGTCCAAACCTAGCTTTCCTCTCTGAATCCTTTATTTCTCTAATACTCAATGCATGAGAAAGTCATGTCAGCTTCACTTTTAACAAGTGTCCAGGCTCTGTATCCATCTCACCAGCTCCTCTGCTCACCCTAGTCCATACCCACATCATCGCTTGCTCATATGACTGCAATAGACTTCGAACAGGTCTCCCCACTTCTCTTGTTCCCACTGTGGTCTATTCTACCATGGCCCCATGGGTCTACACAATAGCCAGAGTGAGCTTTCTCTAGTCACTCCCTAACCCTTCACCTTGTCTAAATTTTCTCCCCAGCAGCTATCTCCACTTAAATATCTATTATATGTTTATTCATCCATTTGTCTGTTGTCATTTTCTGCATTAAAATTTAGGCTCCATGAAAGTAGGGATCTTCTTACCTATTGAGCTATCCTCTCAGTTGAATAGACTATTTCATTCAGGAAAAAAAAATGAATAATACCTCTGCAAAAAAATCACTGTTAAAAGAATGAGAAGACAAGCCACAGATTAGGAGAAAATATTTGTGAAAGACATATCTGACAAAAGACTGTTATCTAAAATATACAAAGTACCTTTAAAATTCAACAATAAAAAAAATAAAGAACTTGATTTAAAAATGGGCAAAAGACCTGAACAGATGACTAACTCAAGAAGATATACAGATGACAAATAAGCATATAAAAGATGCTCAATGTCATCTGTCACTAGGGAAGTGCAAAATAAAACAATGAGAAGTCACTACACACCTATTAGAATGGCCCAAATCCAAAACACTGGCAACACTAAATGCTGACAGGGCATTTAATGTGGAGCAACAGAAATTCTCATTCACTGCTGGTGGGAATGCAAAATGGTACAGCCACTTTGGGAGACAATATGGTGGTTTCTTACAAAACTAAACATACTCTTACCATACCACACAGCAATTGTGTTCCTTGGTGTTTACCCAAATAAGTTGAAATTTATATCCACCAAAAACCTGTGCACAGATGTTTACCTCAGCTTTATTCATCATTACCAAAACCTGGAAGCAACTAAGATGTTCTTAACTAGACAAACTGATAAAGTGTAATATGATCAGTTAATGGAATATTTATTCAGTGCTAGAAAGAAATGACCTATCAAGCTATGAAAAGATGTGGAGGAAACTTAAATGCAAATTACTAAATGAAAGAAGCCAATCTGAAAAGACACCATACTGTATGATTCTGATATGCTGAAAAGACTAAATTATACAGACAATGAAAGGATCAGTGGTGTTCTGGCTGGTGTGGCTCAGTGGATTGAGCACCAGGCTGCTAAGCAAAGGGTCATTGGTTCGAATCCCAGTCAGGACACATGCCTGGGATGCAGACCAGATCCCCAGTAGGGAGTGAGTGACAGGCAACCACACATTGATGTTTTTCAGTCTCTCTCTCTCTCTCCCTCCCTTCCCTTCTCTCTAAAAATAAATAAATAAAATCTTTTAAAAAAGAAAGGATCAGTGGTTACGAGGGGACAGAGAAGAGGGAAAGATGAATAGGTAAAAAAACAGTATTTTTACAGCAGTGAAAGCATTTTGTATTATACTATAATGATGGATATATGCAATTATACATTCGTCCACCCCCATAGAATGTAAAATACCAAGAGTGAACCACATTGTAAACTATGGACTTCAGAGGATAATGTAGGATCATTTATTGTAACACATTTACCCCTCTAGTTCATGATGTCAATAGTTGAGAGGAAACTATGCATGTGTGGAGGCAGGAGGTTTATGGGAAATCTCTGTCCTTTGGAACCTAAATCTGCTCTAAAAAATAAAGTTTTTTTTAAAGTATGTGGAAACCCTGGAGAAAAAGAACTATAACTCTAGAAACACTGTCCCATGACACTCTGAAAGTAATCAGAATCCTGAAAATTCCTAGTTTAATAGTCTTGGTAGTATTATGAGAATGCAACACATAGTGGCGAACATGAGGAGGAAGGTGGGGAGGTACTGCTTCTGCAGATCCAAATAGAAAATTCATAGGGAAGATCTTTGTTTAATGTAATTGGATTTACAAATCTACATCCTGACTTAATCAGGGCAATGGGCTACTGAGAAAGGCTGAACCAGATTCACCTAGCAGGGTAATCCAGGGGACACAACAGAGACATGCCATGGCTAAAATCCTGATGCACCCATAGGTGCTGCTATATAACCACTGTTGGAATCCACCAAAGAGTACCTCTCTGCTTCCCACTACCTTGACCTTTCACCATATCCCTGGGCCTCCCTCACCATCTAGTTACTAAAACAGCCCTTCTACAGCTCAGCCTGGCTGCTATGGCTGACTTACAATATAATCGATTGGGCCACACCATAACAGTTGTTAAATATTTTGACTGGGGAGCTTCCAGGTTGAGGTATCAGAATACTTTTAAGTACCATCCTGCCAGGGCCCCAAGCTCTGAGACAATAAAATCTCTTTGTTCAAGACCTCGTCCTATGAATCTCTTCATCTGGCTGTTGCATTGCTATTAATAAGGGGTTTCAATTATGTAAAGGAAAGAATGGCTAAAAATTCCATTGGTTCACTGTTAACCAGAGAGTCATTTGAAAGATATAGCCAACTTCTAAACCCACAACTGGTTTTGCCTGAATTAAGAAAAATCCTGTGATTTTATCTACATGATGACTGATTAGAATTGTTGAATAAGAAGAAAATGTGATCTTTCTGGAGATTGGAGAAGTTGCAAAAAACACAAAAAAGAAAAATGGTCTTGTTAAGACCCAAGGTTTTGTTCCTAAGACTGTTTGATGCTGACCAGAGAACCTACTTATCCTGAGGGCTTCACGTTTAAGGGAGTGATCTGCAAGGATGGAAAGAGGTGGGTTTGGATGTTCTTACTTCTGTCAACAGCTGGATGCAGGAACAGCCACATGGAAGAGACGCACAGGGCATGATACGGGAGAAGGGTGTGAGACCTCCATGCCCTCTCCTGGTGCACCACTCTCCCAGCACCTCTGCATGTTCACCCACCGAGAAGCTCTCTGAATTGAACGAAACTTTCTATGTTAGATGTCATTTAAGAGTATATTTGATGTTCATGTGGTCATCATTTAAAAATGTTTCATTGTTATTTCCAGCCAGAAAGGCATCCACTGCTTTATTACACTGCTTCAAAAGTAGAATGTTTGTTTGTATTTTTTTCTAGATGTTTCTTAACTTTTTAAATGGAGAATTGCTTTTTAGTTTTAGTGAAATTTGTTTCCTAAGATGCTAGTGAATTAAAATGTAAATATGGTGACTTTGTATAATTACAATCAGGGCAGAGATTACTAGTACAGAGGTGACTTGTTTCCTGATGTGTAGCCCCATGAAAGAGTTAACCTTTACTGATTCAACATGACTTTGTTTATAAAGATATCCATTGATTCAGCTATTAAGGAAGGAAAGGGAAACTAAGAGACAATTTTGCTACCCACTTCAGTGTGCCTTGCAAATGCAAATGTTTCAGAAGCAAATGTTGAAATTGTTAGATCTTAAGATCCTTAAGAATGTCTAGCTCTGTCATTTGCCTTTGTTACTTTTCTTTATAAATCTGTACAATTACATGAATAAATATTCAGTTTTCCAGAGAAAAAATATTTTAACAGGGGCCAGCTTCATGAGCATGCAAACTCTGCAGTTGAAAAAGCCCTATGCTTCTACCTAAAGCAATCTATAGAGTCAACCTAATTTCTATCAAAATTCTAATGATGGGATAGTGATGCAAGATGGCAGCCACCACAGGCTTCAGGGTAAAAGTCCCTTGCAACTTTCAACTGTTGGAAGAACTCGAAGAAGGTCAGAAAGGAGTAGGAGATGGCACAGTTAGCTGGGGTCCAGAAGATGATGAAGACATGCCCTTACCAGATTGATAGGGATGATAATTGAGCCTCTAAGAACAATTTGTGAAAACCAAATATACAGCCTTAGGATTTCTGGCCAAGGTGGAGGCGTAGGTGGACACACTGTGCCTCCTCACACAACCGAAAGAAGGATAACAACAAATTAAAAAACAAAAAAAACAATCAGAACTGACAGAAAATTGAACTGTATTGAAGACTGACCACCAAGGAATTAAAGAAGAAACAGTCATCCAGACCAATAGGAGGGGTGGAGACAGACAGTTGGGCAGAGAGAACTTGAGGCAAGGAAGCAGCAGCTTGTGGACCCGGGTGGGCAAGGTGGTGGCTGGCAGACTGGGCCGTTCCACATTCACATGCAGATAAACTGGGAGGAACAACTGGGGAGTGAGATAGACCATGCAACTCAGGGTTCCAGTGCTGGGAAATAAAGCCTCAAACCTCTGACTGAAAAACCTGAGGGTTGCGGTGGCAGGAGAAACTCCCAGCATCATAGAGAGTTTGTTGGAGAGGCCCACGGGGTACTAGAACATACACAAATGCACCCACCCTGGAATCAGCACCAGAAGGGCCCAATTTGCTTGTGGGTATTGGGGGAAGTGACTAGAAACCAGCAGAGAGCAGAGCAAGTGGCATTGTTCCCTCTTGGACCCCTCCCCCCCCAGACAGCATCACAACACAGTGACGTGGGTTCCCCTGCCCTGGTGAACACTTAAGGCTCTGCCTCTTACTACATAACATGTATGCTGAGACCAAAAAATATGGCCCAAATGAAAGAGCAGATCAAAGCACCAGAAAAAATACAACTAAGCAATGAAGAGATAGCCAACCTACCAGATGCACAGTTCAAAACACTGGTAATCAGGATGCTCACAGAATTGGTCAAATGTGGTCACAAATTAGAGGAAAAAATGAAGGCTATGAAAAGTGAAATAAAGAAAAATTTACAGGGAACCAATAGTGACAGGAAGGAAACCGGGATTCAAGTCAACCTCTGATTTGGACCAGAAGGAAGAAATAAACAGCGAACTAGAACAGAATGAAGAAACAAGAATTCAAAAAACTGAGGAGAGGCTTAGGAACCTCCAGGGCATTTTTAAACATTCCAACATCTGAATCATAGGGGTGCCATAAGGAGAACAGGAAGAGCAAGAAATTGAAAACTTATTTGAAAAATTAATGACAGAGAATTTCCCCAATCTGGCAAAGGAAATAGACTTCCAGGAAGTCTAGGAAGCTCAGAGAGTCCCAAACAAGTGGGACCCAAAGAGAAACACACCAAAGGACATCATAATTACATTAGCCAAGATTAAAGATAAGATCATCTTAAAAGCAGCAAGAGAGAAAGGAGAGAGTTACCTATAAAGGAGTGCCCATAAGACTGTTAGCTGATTTCTCAAAGGAAACCTGGGAGGCAAGAAGGGGCTGGAAAGAAGTATTCTAAGTCATACAAGGCAAGGACCTACATCCAAGATTACTCTACCCAGCAGAGCAATCATTTAGAATAGAAGGGCAGATAAAGTGCTTCCCAGATAAGGCCAAGTTAAAGGAGCTCATCGTCACCAAGTCCTTATTATATGAAATGTTAAAGGGACTTATCTAAGAAAAAGAAGATAAAAAATATGAACAGTAAAATGACACTAAACTTACAATTATCAACAACTGAACCTAAAAAAAAAAACAGAAAGAAAAATGCACTAAGCAAACAACTAGAACAAGAACAGAATCACAGAAATGCAGATCACATGGAGGGTTATCAGCGGGGGGAGTGGAAGGGAGAGAGAGGGAAAAGATACAGGGAATAAGAAACATAAATGGTAGGTAGAAAATAGACAGAGGGAGGTTAAGAATAGTGTAGGAAATGTAGAAGCCAAAGAACTTATATGTTTGACCCATGGACATGAACTAAAGCGGGGAATGCAAGTGGGAGGAAGTGTGCAGGGAGGAGGAGCATAAGGGGGGTAAATGGGACAACTGTTATAGCATAATCAATAAAATACATTTAAAAAAACAAATATACAGCCTTAAAATAAAATGTGCACCTGAATACCCAGAAGCACCCCCCTTTGTAAGATTTGTAGCAAAAATTAATGTGAATGGAGCTAATAGTTCTAATGGAGTGGTGGACCCAAGAGTCATATCAGTGCTACCAAAATGGCAGAATTCATATAGGATCAAAGTTGTCCTGCAGGAGTTCCAGCATCTGACGGTGTCTAAAGAAAATACGAAACTCCTTCAACTACCTGAAGGACAGTGTTACAGCAATTAATCAAAAGAAAGGCCACAGGCCCACCCTTTCCCCTATTCGATGTAAGCAGTCCTCATTTTCCACAGTAGTAAATTTTCCAGATACATCTTGTAGACCTCGAAGTACTGGAAAGGATGCTCCCATTCAAAGGCAATTTATCTTAAGATACTGTAAATGATATTAATTTTGTCCATTTGAAATATATAAGTTGTGCTATAACAAAAAAAAAAACATTCTAATGATGTATTTCACAGAACTAGGACAAATACTTCAAAAATTTATATGGAACCACAAAGGGCCCTGAATAGCAACAGCAATCTTGAGAAAGAAGAACAAAATTAGAGGAAGCACACTACCTGATTTCAAACTATACTGTAAGACCATAGTGATCAAAATAGCATGGTACTGTCATAAAAACAGATACACAGATCAATGGAACAGAATAGGGAGTCCAAAAATAAACCCACACCATTATGATCAATTAATATTCGACAGAGGAAACAGGCACATATGATGGGCTAAAGATAGTTTATTCAATAAATGGTGTTGGGAAAGCTGGACAGATATATGAAAAAATGAAACTAGACCACCTTCTAAAACCACACACAAGAATAAATTAAAATGGATCAAAGACAAATGTTAGACCTGAAACCATAAAAACTGTAAAAGAAAAATAGGTAATAAAATCTCAGACACTGCTTGTTGCAATATTTTATCAGATATATCTCCCCAGGTAAGGGAAACAAAAGAAAATAAATAAATAAATGGGACTATATCAAACTAAAAAGTTTTTGCACAATGAAGGAAATCATCAACAAAATAAAAAGACCCACAGAATAGGAGTACATACACATTAATACATCTGATAAGGGGTTAATATCCAAAATTTATATAGTACTTTTAAAACTCAAAAACAAAACAAAACAAACAACCCAATTGAAAAATGGACAAAGGACCTGAATAGACTTTCTCCAAAGAGGACATACAGATAGCCAACAAACATGAAAAGATGTTTGATGTCACTAATCATCAGAGAAATACAAATTAAAACCACAGTGAGATATCATCTCATACCTGTCAGAATGGCTATTATCAATAAATCAACAAACAAGTGCTGGTGAGGCTGTGGACAAAGGAGAACCCTTCTGCACTGTTGGTGGGAATGCAGACTGGTGGAGCCACTGTGGAAAGCAGTATGGAGATACCGCAAAAAATTAAAAATGGATCTGTTTTTCAACCCAGCTATCCCAGTTCTGGGAATATATCGAAAGGAAACAAAACATTAATTCAAAAGAACATAAGCACCACTATGTTCATGGCAGTGTTACTTACACTCACCAAGACATGGAAGCAGCTCAAGTAGATGAATGGATGAAACAATTATGAGATATTTACACAATGGAATATTACTCAGACATAAAAAAAAGAACATTTTACCTTTTGTGACAGTATGGGTGGACGTGGAGAACATTATACTAAGTGAAATAAGCCAGTTAGAGAAAGGTAAATACCATATGATTTCTTTCACTCATATGTGGAATCTGATGAACAAACGGAACTAACAAGGAGAATGGGGACTGACTCATAGATGGAGAGCAGGGTGCCAGCTAGTGAGGGGGAGGCGAGGGAGTGGAAGGATTGAGCAAAAAGGAGAAAGGACTCATGGACATGGACAACGGTGTGGGGATTGCTGAGAGGGTGTGGGGATTGCTGAGAGGCTGTGGGGAGGGGTGAAAAAAGGGACTAAATAGTAGTGGAAAAAATGCAATAAAGATTAAATTTAAAAAAAAAGAAAAGAAAACAAACAGCTTTATGCTTAGAAGGGTTCTGCACTTAGTTTAATGCTTGCCTGTCACCATCTTGGAATTCCTAATAAATTTTTTAAAATTATATTTTATTGTTTATGCTATTACAGTTGTTCCAAATTTCCCCTTTGGCCTCCTCCACACAGCCTCCCCCTCCTGCCAATTCTTAATACATTTTGAACAAGGGTCTTGCATCTTCATTTTTCACTGACCCTTGAAAATTATATATCCTGTTCTAATTTTGCCTTTCATCCCTGGAGGTACTGTATTGTGATGACATGGTTGAAGTTGGGGAAAAGATTTGACAAAGGAAAAGTAAATGCTGGGCACACTGATACTACAGGCACCTAACATAGGCACTTGCAATTTGAAGGATGAATGAATTCCTTGGGACCATTCAAGGGAGGAGGCTCTTAGAAATAATCAGCCCTATTACAAAGCTCCTAAACATGCTTTCAGAAATCACAAGAGTAGTTGCCTATGGAGGATGGTGGGGTGGGGAGTGAGTGGAAAGCGGCATACGGGAACTGTCTAGGGTGACAGTAATGTTTTATATCTTGACAGGTGGTTTCATGCATTTTAAAAAACTCAGCAAATGTACACTTAAAAGTTGTGCATTTCATTGTTTCTAAGTGTTTTATCAAAAGAAAAACTATTAAATTGTAGTTAATGATATTAATGCTAAAATATTTAGGGGGAAGTATATTCATGCCTGTAATTTTGATGTTTGAGTTGCATCAAAAAATGAGATGCATGAAGGTATGAATAAAGGGGCAAATGGGTGGATAGATAGGGAGATAGACAGATAGACAGACAAACATGTGATAAGGCCAGTGAAGTAACATGCTGATGGCAGACTGGAAGACTCTGGGTGATAGGTCTATGGGTGGTCATAATAAAGTGCTGTCAACTTTCTATGACTAAACTTTTTTTAAATAATAAACTGTTGGGAAAATATACTTTCAAAAGAAAAAGGCAGTTTCCATTTGTTTATAAGATTTACTAGTGCCAACATTTTAGTAGACTTGGCAGTTACTGAGATAGAACAACTAAGCCAATAGTTGAATTGTGCTTTGCTTAAATTAAAAACTCAAAGATGCTCTTTTCAGATTTGCAACTCCATAAAAAGTTTATGAAGAATGCTTGTAAAGTGGAGGACTGCTTGTGCTCGTCTTAAAGCCATTTAGTGCTTGCACGTGCCTACGAGTTCTAAGTCCTCAGAATGATCTATAATGCATGGAGTGCATGCTCTCAGCAGTGTTTTTCCTCTTTTCTTGACGTCAGTTGGCATTTGTAAGGGTTGCCAGGGTAATGACCAGACACATCTAAAGACAAGCCTGCAAGAAAGAACTGCATACTTATTTTTCCCTTTCAGCATCAAATACATTTAAAATTCATAACACATTCAGTTTGATGAAATTCTACTTCACAGGAAAACCAGACTTCACAGTAAAGAACTCTCCCATGAACTCCCCTTCTTTGCAGTCCTGCTTTTAATTACTGGATTTAAAAAAACTATTGCTGGACTTTTATATATGCTACAGTTTTTATCTGGGAGAAAATTGTGAGGAGGTGCTGGTTGTATTTCATAAAATCGTTCTGGTAAAATCAGTAGAAAGACTTAGTTTGCCTCACATGCAGGCCTGGGACAAATTGGGATCTGTTCAAAAAGGAATATTTCATATTCCTTGGAAAGGGAGTGATTTTTAAAAATTAAGAAATAATACTGGGGGTTATCAATCAACATGGGTAATTGATATGTTTCTAATATAACAGATCACACTAATTTCAACTTTTATATCCACAAAAGTGGAAGTTTTATAACTTTCATGGTAGCCAGTCTGTTTTTATTTTGTGGCAGCAATAAATTAACCATTGTGGGTTGAGAAGAAACCCCATCATAGTTAAGTTGAATTTCATTCTGTTTTGAAATAAACTCAGCCTAATGTGAGAAAATTAAATGCTGCCATGCACCTCAGGTATTATATTTCTGTTGGTTATTCTTCTGTTTCAAAATAAGTTTTTACTACTGTAAACTCTGAAATGTGTATATTTTGGCATTAATGAAATTCACTTATTTACTTTTCAAATAAAATTAGAAACATTAAACCAATGTTGTTTTCTAGGGAAATCCTTTGGTAGACACAGACACCTCTTTATGCTTGAATAAACATTTGCAAGTATTTTACAGGAGAAACAGGAACTTTTGTCCTTGAGCACACTTCCCTCAAGTATGCCAGCTGTACAGGGTCAAGAGTATATCTGCCTTCAAACACTTTTAAGTTTCCTAGATAACCCATTGTGGATTTTATGATTGGATATAAACCTTTTTCTTTTTTTGGACAATTTCTATATTTGGCCTGCACCACTTTTTGGACAAAAGACTCCACAAATTTAGCACCAAGTGTGTAAGATTGTACATAATGCTTTTGTATGCATCTTGAAATTATCGGATTCTAGATTCCTGTCAAGTGCACTTTGGGTGTGGGATTTGATGACGAATTCTGTGTCCAATCACCCAGCTCACTTTTTCTCTGCCTTCTGGGGATGGGGTCATTCCCACTCTCCTGAGTCGTCACCAACAGGCCTCAGGCTCAGAGTCCAAGTCTCTGGAGGTCATTCCCTCTCCTTTGTTTTTTCGTTTGTGTTTGTTTTTGTTTTGTTTTGTTTCTGAATTTCTACTTGGGAACTTCCCCAGCTTCATAATGTCTTCCTTGAAACTAATCAGCATTTTATATGTGCAAACAGATTTTAGTTCAAACCTTAAAACAAATGAATTGATTAATATATGTTGCATGGTAATACCTTCATGGGATGGAAAAATTGCTGGTACGGGAAAAAGGACAGGGGAGGGAAATTTTACAATTTGAAATACCCACTGGGTTGTGTTAGCTTTCTCAAATTTTCTGAACCTCTGTTTTGCTTGAATTTTCAGGGTAAGAGGCATCTATCAATGAACCCTTTATGGGGAACTTTATGACAGTGAATTAGTCACTGAGTATTGATTGAGACACTGCTTTGTTGCCTGGCTCTGCACTGAAATCTTTCAGTATTTGTGCCTTCCCGTGACTTTTTCAAGTATCAAGCTTCAGAGACCACGTGAAGAAAACTAGTATTGCCCTGGCTGGGTGGCTAAGTTGGTTGGAGTGTTGTGTTGTGCACCAAAAGTTAGCAGGTTCAGTTCCTGTTCAGGGGACATACCTAGATCGCAGGTTCAGTCCCTGGTGGGGGCGCATACAGGAGGCAGATCCATGTTTCTCTCTCTCTCTCTCTCCCTCTCTTTTAAAAGAAAATCAATAAATGTATCTCAGGTGAGGATTTAAAGAGAGGAGAAGAGAGAGAGGAAGGGAGAGAAAGAGAGAGTAAAACAAAGACTGTCCTCATAGAGTTCTTGAGAATTAAATGAGATAACAATTATAAAACATTTAATGCAGCTCCTGGCATGTAAAAATTGCTAAATAAATGTTAGGTATTATTATTATTATTTAGGAAGGCTTTATCAAGTGTATTTCTAGATGTTAAAGGCTGTCAATTCCTACTTTTATGTCTCTCTATACAAATGCTGGGAGTTCTGGGCACAACTCCTGTATCTCCCAACTTTGGCTTCACTCTATCTGCACTCAGTACCTTTTCATCCTTTCTGCAACAATGGGAGAGGATCTCTGGCTAATATCTGGCTTAGGTTTGTAAGAGAAAGTCTTCCAGGCTGAGAACAACTAGAAATCTTTGGCTCCAGGCACCCTGCCCTCCTCTCCCTCTCCCTCCCCCTCCACTCTTTCCGGCCAGCAGAAGTCATTGACTCCACACTTCCTGCCTTGCACTGTAAACACTCCCTCCAGCTGCTGTCTGCATTCACTCCATGTTTAACTATTTCATTGCTAAAGACCCTTTCCCAGAATGGTGTACATACTTACAACATTCTTATCCTCTGAGTCAAATAATTGTTCACAGATTTTTTCCTCCATTTCCCACAAGCCTCCTTATATTCCCTATTCTGCAAAGTCCATTTGTACCATTTATATGTAAAGTCAATATTTTGAATTTTTTTAATTCTGAGAATGGTGCCAAAAATATATTTTCTACAGCTCAGAAGTGTTTATTGAGAATCTTCTATGTGTGCAACCCCGTAACTTATTTATCACCTAAGGAATTGCTCAACAAGGAAAAGGGAGAGGAAGAGTGTGTCCTCTGGTTTTCAAAGTTTATACAACAGACTAAGAAAATTCAGTCTGGAGCATAACTTGACAGGGTCTTGGCACAGAAGCATAGTTTAGGCTTTTGCAATAAAGATAATAAAGACAGTGTTGAGTTTGGGAGAGAATAAAACAGAGATCAATAAACCACTCAAACAAAGCTTTATAGAGTGGCTCTCAAAGAGGCAAAGGGTATCCTTAGCTTTATGGGCCAAGAAACCCCATTTTTGGTTTAGACATTAGAATCTTGGGAGAAATATTTGGTCAGATATATGCAAATTGAAGTGTAAAACGTTTTCTCTTCAGTGATACTGGGGTAGAGACAAGCAAAGAAAGCTTCAATTCAGTTTAAAGACAAATACTGATATCATGCTGTTGACTTCCAACATCACATATAGAAAGCACTTAGTTTCCTCACAGAACTTATATTCTATTTAAATTTTGAGTTGCCTCTGAAAATAAGTAAATTGTCTTCAACACATTATCAATTGGTGATACTTCTTATTAGGATGTTAATAATAAGGACAAATGTCTAGGTAAGCTAGGCCAATTCCGGTTGTAGCAATCTCAGTTCTGAATATTCTAGCTATAAAAACCTGGGACAAGTTACTGAATTAACTTTGTGCCTGGTTCCCCCATCTGTGAAATGGGATGACAATAGTAACTACCTGACAGGATTCTTGTGAGAATTAAATGAAGCAATACAAGAAGAACACTTAGAAGAGTGTGTCTGCTACATTGTAAGCACTAAGTGTTAACAGCTATCTTAATTTTTTTGCTATTTTTAAGCCATTTTACCTGAAATCACTCAGCATGTTGGGTGTGGCTTTTGAGTATTTGTACAGAAGTTCATATACTGTAAAGGAGAAGAGGTATTCCAGACCAGGTGGTGGTACGGTAGAACAATAAAACACACCACTGGAGTCAGTCTCTTTTTTAAATGGAGAAGCAAGGCATGAAGGCATAAGAACAGTTTCATCATTTAAAAACATTTGAAAGTCTATTCTTTAGTAAGAACCAAGAAATGTTCTAAACTAAATGCCAAACTCTATTAGTTTGTTCAGGCTGCCTCAACAGAATACCACAGACTACATGCCTTAAAAAACAGAAATTCCTTTTTGTTTTTCACAGTTCTGGAGGGTGGAAGTCCAAGATCAAGGTGCTGGCAGGGTTGATTTCTGGTGAGGACAGTCTCCTTGGCTTGCAGGTGGCCATCTCCTTGCTATGTTCTCACTTGGTACACATACGTTCCTATTGGTCTGTGGCATTAAAAAATGTTTAAGTATCTGTAATGCAATCCATTTTGAACTATCATTTTTACCACATATTGAGACCACAACTTATTTTTTATTCTGGCCTTTACTGCCACGTGGGAAGCTATCCCAGAGTTCCAGAGGAAAAACAGAAATAGTTTTTGAAATTAAAAAACATGGAATATCTAAGTGATAATTAGGAGAAAATAGAGTAAATGATAACATGGTTGGGAAAAAAGAAGGTAAAATCTATTTTAGAACATACCTTCAGGCTGTTATGCATACCTTTAGGATTATTTATACAAGCTGAATCGCACACACATACCCCTTGGACTAAGAGAAGCTACAGATATTTATACTCATTACACTAAATAACACATACACATAGGTAGAACCTAGAACTGTGGTTGGTTACTTTTACTCTGAACATAAAGTAGAAATGAATCCAGAGAAAACATGAAGTGTACTTTCCCAGAGTCCAATCCTGCCATAGAACACAGTGAATGTTGTCCTCTGGGAGAGAGACAAGCCATTTAAATTCAGAGAACAGATTCTTAACACTGGCAAGATATTTTTAGCTCAAGCTGTAGCTTAATTTGGAATCCAACCAGTTGAGGTCTTGCCTTTTTCTTGGATTGATTTTTTTTTTTTTAGTGGCAGTAGATAGTTCTACATATGGAGAAATAGTTCTCCAAAAGTAGCATTTTAAATGTTCTTGAAGAATATATATTTTAAAACAGGTTGAAAATCATGTTCGTGTTACAGCTCTGAACATTTTTTTTTAAGCCATGGACTGTTTTTAGAGTTGTGGTGTATGGCCCTAAAAAAAAAAAAGAAAGAAAGATGCTCTTAATGGGTTTATTCAGCTACAGTTCTAACAGGGTGTGCCCACCTGCACAGCTACCTGATAGAATAGCGATACCGCCTTGATGCCAGGTGCCTGGCCTGGGAGGCCTGACCCAGATAAGGATGTGGGGAGTTTCTGGGCTTCCTGGAGACTATGCTACTGACACTGTAAAGGATCCCCGTGGGCTTAAAGGGTAGTTGGTCCTATCAGCCACGATGGCTTTTCTGTTGCAGGGATCCCTGCTCTTGACTGTCTTTCAGAGTGGTATAAATTCAAATTCTAATAAAATAAAAAAAAATTAATTCCCCCAGTCACACTAGCCACATTTCAAATGCTTGATAGCCACAACTGTCCAGTGGGCTACTATATTGGAAAATGTAGAACCTTTCTTTCCATCACAACAGAAAATTCCATTGACTAGCACTAGTCTACACTAATGACAAAATAACATTAAACACTTTTGTGAAAAGCACTAGACAGGGAGTTAAGACACTCAGAACATGGTCTTATTCCCCCCTCTATTTTTTCCTTGACAAACACACAAATATAAGGCTTAGGCTTACCATGTACCAAGTACTGTTTTAAACACTGACAAATATCATCTCATCCTTATAATAACCTCATGGGCTTGTACAATTATCCTTATTTTCCAGATGAGGAGACTGAGGCACAGAGACATGAAGTGGTAGAACCCAGATATGAACCCAGGCATTCTGCCTTCAGAGCCTATGGTCTTAACCACACTTACTAGTGTGTTTATGAAAATCCATGTGATTTGAGAATTGCTTCACCTCACTCATCAAATGAGGAAAGCTGGCTGAATGCCATCTAAGGTCCTTTCCACGGATAATGGTGTAGGATTTATTCACAGTTGTTGTTGAGTGCCTACTCTTGGTGAGGAATATATTAAATGCTGCATATACATCACAAACAAAGCAGACATGGTCCTTGTCCTTGTAGAGAGAGAAGCAGACATTAATCAAACACATAAGTAAAATAAGCGGACAAGTACAATGGGAAGCAATGTGACAAAGGATTGGCTTTCAGCACTGAGAGTGTTTAATGAGATTTGACCCAGGCAGAGAAGCCAGACTGGCTCTTTTGAGCAGGCAGAACTTGCTTGAGCAGCTCAGCCAAGAGGAGGGGAGATCAGGGAGCCTCCACTGTCCTGGCTGCTTTCTGGCAGTGTGGGTCAGCTGTGTCCACGCACCTGCATGGAGGTGTGTTTACCATGGGTCTCTGTGGGGAGGGACAGGGGTGGGAGGGTGAGGTTGGAGATAGGGCCACAGAGAAACAAAACTTGCCCTTCCTCAGGGCACTCTTCTCCCTGGTTAGCCCAGATTCATGTCTCCTGGGCAACCAGGGCATGTGCCTACGTCAGAGTTAAAAATGGAACACAGGCTAACATCTGTAATGGGGACCAAAAACAATTTGGGTTTCAGCCTGCACACAGCTTGCACAAAGGGGATAGTTGAGCACATGCCTATGTCAGGAATGTCAGCGTGTGACAGGAAAATGTGTGCAAAATCTCAGTGAGGGAATCGAGGCAGGAAACTTCAGGTGAGAAAATTATTTGCATCAGAGCTTTTGACTTCACTCCAGAAAGAGCACTGATTCTCAACTTTCTGGGTGGGAAATTTTGATAAATTAAAAACAATCACAAGAAAGAGAAGAGCGATTAGGAACCTCATTCTGAAGAGGCTTCTTTTCCTCCTCTCATTTTTCTGCTGTAGGTTTTCCCCAAGGCTCCGTGTTCAGTGTCCTTTGCTGCAGCAAACTCATTCCATTTCATGGCATTAATCACCTCATAAGTAGACAGTGCAAATGCAGACAGAAGGCCAAAAGGGAGATAGCCTACTCTGGCTTTGAACCTGGATACTAGGAAGAAAAATTGCCTTCCTAGGGTTAACCACCGAACAAGGGCAATGGCTCAGAAGAGTGTCTGATCCTAAAGAGGTACCTTAAAATCCAGGTACAAACTCAATACCTACAGTGACAGGTGGCAGGAATTCGGAACCCAGGTTGGGTAGAGTCCATGGTGAACTGAGGATCGTGCACTGTTACCGTTACTCTGCTAACTGGCTCTCGATTCCTTTTTTCTATTTTTCTTTTCTTCTTCTTTTTTTTTTTAAGTGAAGTCAGAAATCTGAATTTTCATGGGAAATGTGGTTATCTAATGTTATATGTTAAGTGGCACAATATGTCTGCAGGGACAGAAGTGGTCTTTTGCTGCTAGGACTTGATAGTCTCGTTATATCTAAAGAAAGAATTTGTCTGTGGGAAGGGAAGTGGCCTGAAGAAAAGCATAATGAAGGGAAGGTGAACAAGAGTGAACAGAGGCAATGGTGCTCTAATTCCGCAATACCAGATGAGAAGGGCGAAAAAGAAACCACTCCATGTAGCAAGCGCATGCCGAGTCTTGTGTGTGGAGACATATGCCTCAGATGATCATGGGTCGGTAACATCAGCCACTAGGATCAACCAGCTAACTCCGTCCCACTGGTTTGGTTCACAGCACGCTACTTCTGCTTGTAATTTGGTTTCCCAAGATCTGTCCACAGATAGAGAATGCAAATATGCATATCCACTTTACTTGGTAGTTTCACTTCACTTTCTAAAATAATAAATGTGTATTCTAATTGTACAAGGTTATCTCTTTTGGTTAAACCAACTGTGTCCCCCAGGACCTCCTCATCTAAGACATGCTTGAAAATTAAATTTCTGTGTGATGATCATATATATAATTGGGTCCTAGATCTGGAACCACGCATCCCTCCAGGGGCCTTGGCTTCTGCAGTGAGAAATGGTATTTAAAGGCCACAATCTGTGCTGTCATTCCATCCAGGCCTTTTCAGTGGTCAGAGCTCAGAAATACATATTTCTGGAAATTAAAGAAAATCACAGGCTCATACTCATATTTCCAATTCAAATTTAACATTATAAGGGATACACCCACCCCCATATATATCTATGGAAGTAATTTCTAGTAACACAGTTATTTGCTTTATCCTGAAATATAAAAAATAGTTTCAAAGTAACATTAATATTACTGTTAACAATAAAACTATTTAATGCATGGTTTATGATTCCTTTGAAGCTCTATTTGTCCTTAAAATATATTCCGCTGAGGACGTATAGTTAAAATACTGTGTCAATAACTTGAAGTAATTACTTTCTCTGTGTAGTTATATCAGCAACTTGGTATAGAGTTAAAAATGATAAAATATCTAACTCAATTTTTTAAATATTTTAGGGATTTTTTTCTTTTTGATTTATCTGTTGGATATGTAACATGTTAACATGACACCAAATCTAAAACTACATAATAAAGTACACTCTGGAAAGAATTCCTTCTGTCTGCCTTTGTATTAGTTTTGATTTATCTTCCCAGTGTTTCTTTTTTGCAAGTATAAGCAGATAGATACCGTATTTTTTCGAACCATAAGACACACCTAGGTTTTAGAGTAGGAAAAAAATATTTGGAGCAAAAAATGTGGTAAAATATTTAATAACATAAATAACATAATATTTCACCAATGTAAATGTAAACAGAACTCTACAGCAGCATTAACAACCATTATTCCTCCCAAATTGGGCGGGGGTTGTGTCTTATAGTCCGAAAAATACGGTATGTATTTTAATCCTATCCCTTTTTCACACAATACTGAGAGGAGAGGTGAGGGAGGGAGACTTACACAACCCAGGGTGCTGTCACTCCAGTGAGGGGTTAGCTGTGCCCTGTGTCCCCCATGGTGTTGTGTTTGCCACAGTCTCTGTGGGTGAGAGTATTGTGGTTATATAAGAAAAGGTTCCCCTACTTATCTTTTCCCTTTGGATACTCTCAGTTAGAATTCATTACGCATAGAGCCATAGCATCATCCTTCTTCTTGAACTAACTCTGCCTCCGAACTTTCCTGTATCTGTTCTCAGAGCCTCAGTTTTCATAATGACCCAGTATCAAAACTTTGGTCAACTTGGATTTCTCCATTCTGTTTAGTCTTCATACTTTATCAATCACCAAGACATTTAACATCAATGTTTATTGAGCATCAACTATATGCCAAGCATGGGATAAATAAGACATGATTGGTAATGCCAAGAGCTTATATTGCAGTAAGAAAGCCACAGAATAAATAAATGATTCCAGTACAGTATAAAGTGTTGTAATCAATTCAAAGTAGGATGGAGGTGTTTGGGGAGAATGAAGGGAGTACAGAAAATTCTAACTAAGGAGGATTTCACAGAGAAGATGATGCCTGAGCTGAATTTTGGAGAAAGATGAGAGGAGAATTTAATCAGAAAGAAAAGAGGATGAAGATGGGAGAAAGAGCATTCCAGCCAGAGAGCACTCAGAGGTACATGAGAGCAGGATGTGTTCCAAGAACTACAGATATTTTCAATATGCTTGGCGTATGGTAGTTTGGCAGAAGAAGAAAGATAGAGACCTGATGGTGAAGAATTTGTCTACACATCATGCACATTTTTTTTTTAACCTGAACTCTCTGGGAAGCCTTCTCAAAGGATTTAAAATTATGGAGTGATGTAATCAGGACTGCCTTGTAAAAAGATCACCATGGAGGTTGGCCAGAGAATGAGAATGGAATGAAAGAGGAAAATGTGCAGGCAAGACTCACACAGTAATCAAGGGTGGAATGATGAGTACCTGGGCTGGGGGCTGGGCAGAAAAGATGAGGGGAAACTGACTTGAGAGACATGAAGGAGACAGAACCAATGAGACTTCACAAGTTAATGGTGAGTCTTGGACACTCTTAGACTTCCGGTTTGGCCAACTAAGTGGCTGGTGGCACCATTCACTTAAAATAGGAGCACAAGAGGAGAAGCAACAGGTTGGTGCATGAAGAGCATTGATAAGCGTATCCCAGTGGAATAACACTATGAAAAAACAGCCTTGGCTGGTGTAGCTCAGTGGATTGAGCATGGGCCTGTGAACCAAAAAACTCATTCAACAAATATCTACTGAGTGTCTACTATATGAAAGGCACAGCGTTTTCTAGGGGTGTGCAAGAGTTTATTTACAACAGAGAAGATTAGAGAGAGTGATTTAGGAAAAAATGAGAGGGAAAAGAGCACAGGGATCAGGGATCAGTATTAGTAGGAACAAGAGAATGGAGCTTACATTTGAGAAGCGTTAAGGAAGTAACTCATCTAAATATCCAAACAGTATGTTGACCTAAAATGTCTTCAGTATGAATGAATGCTGAAGTCCCAGAGCATTTCAAAGGCTGATGAACTAAGTTCCCATCAGTTCTTATTGTATATAGATTCTTGTACTTTCCTTTTTTTTCATTGTTATCACCAGAGCTCAGACACTATTTTCACATCCCTTTAATTTGTGTATCTCTCCTGTGTTTGGTTTGTTTTTTTATTTTAAAATATGCTTCCTTCTTTACATCATATAAGCAAAAAGAAGAAATTGTAAACATAACACCCTCATATTGCTCAAAGATAAATACTGTTAATATTTCAAGGTAGTTTTTCTTTTCTGCCTAGTAAAGGAGGGAGAAGAAAAACATACAATTTTTAATTTGCAAAAAGAGGATCACGTTGTATATTTTTATTTTTAACTTGCTTTTAAAAACTTAAGCAGTAATATATGAGCCTTTTTTCTTGCCCTTAAAGATCCCTCTATAACATAATTTTGAATGACCTTATAACATTATATCGTGTTTTATTGTTTCCAACTTTTTTTAAATTTGATTTTATTAATTTTAATTTTCCCATCATCTTTTATTATCCTCTATACCCTCTTCTACCTCTACCTTCAACTTTTGTTATTAAGAGCAACTCTGACCATTTCAGCATTATGCCATCTTACCCTTCTCTAAATTAATAATATTTATTGCCAGTGCCACTTACTTTACCTCTTACCATGAACTACTTTATAATATTTTCTATATTTTGTAAACTTTTTCAAGCTTGTATTTTGTATTTAGCAAATACTGTGTGTATCAGGCAGCTTAAGTTAGTTATGCTGCAGTAACAAACGACCCCCAAACTTTAGTGGTTTACAACAATAACAGAAATATTATTCCTCACTCATCATATTTTTTCATTTTGGCTACAGGTTAGCTGTGAATCAGTTTCACATGTCCTTTACTTTGGGATCTGGACTGAAGGAGCAGCCTCTATCTGGAACATGTTGTTCTTGTGGTAGGGGGCAAAGAATAATGGTAGAATCACACGATGACTCATCTCTGCTTAAAATTGTACATCACTCCCACTCATTGGCCAAATCAAGTAATATGGTTAAGCTGGATGTCAGTGGGTGGGCAAGCATAATCCTCTCACATGGAGAAAGAGCAAATTTTCACATGGATGGAAACAGTAATAAAATCCACCTTAGCTCTAAATTTCTATGGATACATGTATTTTGCTGGTTCTTTATGTTTGTGAATTAGCTGGATTTTATGAGGTTAAATATTTTTCTTACTGTCTTTCAAATATGCCTGAATGTCATTCCCTTCCCCACTATGAATATTTTCTGGGGGGCAGATCTGAAAGTTTTTCTCAAAACTTTGAGGCACGATCACATAGTCTTTTCTTCATGATTTAAAAAATTTATTTTGTTGAAAATAAAAACTTTAATCCCTCATCCAGTTTAATTTTCATTTATTGATTTTAGAGAGAGAGTAGAAAGGAGAGAAACATCATTTGTTGTCCCACCTATTTATACACTCGTTACAAATTGAGACGATGCTCTAACCAATGGAGTTACCTGAACAGAGCACCCTTGTTCAGCGTGAAGCACCTTCTCTTCCACAACTCTTAATCAGACCTAGGTGTGGGCACTGGCAGTGAGAGAGTCCGCTTTTCTCTATTGTCCTACCTCTTCCCCTAATCACTCTGCTTGACTGCTGCCATATTGGTACAGGTCCTCCTGTCTAACAGATATAGAGCTGCTGGCTCTCTCTCTCATGGGATGATTGGTGAGTTGCTTGAAGACTTTCAGCTACCCGCTGCACTGTATTCTAATGTGGGCAAGCATCTTCCAGTGGGCCCCACAACTGTTCTCATAGCTCTTGCTTCTGGCATCGCACTTTTCTCTTGGGTTTTTCTTGTTAGGTACACGTATCTCTAGAATGAAGATGCTTTAAGGGCACTCATGCTGGCCACCTACTGCAGTGTGCACTCTGGTTCACTGGAAGCCCTTGTGTTTTTGTTCCACCAAATTCTGAAAGTGCTGGCTAATCCCACGAGAGCCTTCCCTCCTCACTCTGTCCTCAGGGGCAGCTCCAGTCAGTCCTTGGCTTAGATTTTTCCAGGTGCAAGTCAGTCTTCCAGGTCCTCTATCACCTGAAGACACATGGCAAGTTCTCTGAGATGTTCCCTTACAGCAACTTATTGCGCTTAAGATGGGGGTGGGATGGGAAGATTTCAATGCATAAGACTCTAGTAACTGTTTCCTGAAGTGATTCTCATCTCCAGCAATTCGCATCTCATTTATAGGCTGCAGGTGAGAAATGGGCTTAGAGGCACAACGTAACTTTTGCAACTTCTCAGCAGGTCCTAAAAGCGAGGTCAGCACATGCTTTTGTTTACTACTTTGGGGCAATAGCTTAGGGTAAGACAAAAGGATATCATATAATGTATGAGTATATTTAGAATATATATTTTCTACTTGTGACACATTTTATACCTAAACTGGCATAAACTGACACATTTTACATCTAACAACAGGCCTGAAAGAAGAAGGTAATATTTAGGGTTTTTTTTCCCTTTAAAAGTCTGCGGATTTTATTAGTGTGTAGAAAAGAAAGATTGTCAGTGTAGGTTTTATTGCAAAAAGAAAACAGAAAAAGTACCGTATTTTTAGGACTATAAGACGCACTGCACCATAAGATGCAGCTAGGTTTTAGAGGAGGAAAATAGGCAAAAAATTTTTGAAGCAAAAAATGTGGTAAAATATTTAATAACCTGTGACCCTGCTCCACTGCCCGCTCCCTACAGAGAGCCAGGTGTGCTACATTTGGACTATAAAAGCCACCCGCATTTTCCTCCCAAATTTTGGCAGAGTGTGTCTTATAGTCTGAAAAATACAATAATGACTTTTTGGATGTACATTGCTTAACAACACTATAATTCTCATGATTTTTGTTTTCTTTCATGTTCCTTTCAAAATATTTATTTTTTTAAGTGAACCCCCATTTTTTATATAGCTCTATCACATAAACTTTACCATGTACCATGAATTTCATTGCATAGCCACATGTACAGAGGCAACTGCAAGGGAATAATTTTGTTAAAGATACAAGTGTTTGCTTTCACAAGTATTTAGTGGCCTAGAGCATCATGGGTCCTGTCTAGTGTGGCTCAGTTGGTTGGGCACTGCCCTGCCAACCAGTTCGATTCCTGGTCAGGGCACATGCCTGGGTTGCCTGTTCGGGTCCCTGGTCAGGGAGCGCAGGAGAGGCAACAGAGCAGTGTTTTCCTCTCACATTGATGTTTCTCTCCCTCTCTTTCTTCCTCCTTTCCCTCTTTCTAAAACTAAATAAATTTTAAAAAGTAAAAAGAGAAAAACCATTATGGGTCGTAAGATTACTGATTCACTCCATAAATCCATAATTTCATATATGTTTTCATAAGATATCTAGTTATTTTAATAAAAATTTATCTTTTTCTCATATCTAAGATGGCTGCATAAAAGAATTTTAGCATTATTTTTGAGGAGCACACACTTGTGAAACAGCGAACAAGACTAGAAAGTTCAGAATTGTGGTTAATACGAAAAGGATTATGATATCAAAGGAAAGCAGTTGTGAAAACTTACTCTCCCATCCATCCCTGGAGACTGTGGTCATCTGGGAAAAACCAACACTTAGAAAGATCCATTCCCCAGTTTAGGGTAACTGAATTTTACCTACTATTAACCATGAAAGCAAAAGAAAGCAATGCACAGACCCAGGAGTAATATTTCAAGTCTTGGCAGCTAGCAAATAAAAAACAGATTGAACAAATTTGGCTCATGATTCATTCTACAATTTAAAGCCACTGTCCTTTAATTTAATCTTTTGAATAAAACTATGGTAGGTTTTCATCCTTGTAACTTGGATAATGAGCCAACCCACCCTGAAGGCTGATGGCTGTTTCTGGGGCTATTTGTTGGCACTAGATAACACTGGGTACTCTGACATTATACTTCCAACTATGTTAATTATAAGGGTTTTAGAACAGAAATATAGAACAGAAAATCAAAGAGGTTCTCAGTTCACCACTAGTAAACAAATAGCAGTCCCGCATGGCAGAAGCTTTCTTTGTTGGGGATAAAAACTACTGAAATATTGGTGAACTATTGAAAGCCAGAATACTTTGGTGGACTACATAGTTGATAATAAAAATTTTCCCCTAACATTTTATCAAAGTATTCAAATACAGAACAATTTGATAAAATTGTAGTGACATCTCCTGTATTTATCACCTAGATTCTATTATATAATCAACATTTTGCTATATTTTCTTTATTATATAGACATTTAAGTATCTCTTAATGTTTCTATTCACCAATATATCTTATTTTTTAATGCATTTCAATGTAAGTTGCAGACATCAGTACACTTCACCTCTAAAAATTTCAGCATGCCTGTCATTAACTAAGAGTTCAGTATTTGTATATGGGTTTTTTTTTTTTTGGGTGTGGTAAAATTATATGCGGTGAAATGCACAAATCTTAAATATGCCATTTGATAAGTTTTAACAAATGGGTTAACCTGGAACCTTGAGTTTTAATCTCCAATTAAAATGACTGTATCATTTAAGCTGTAAATATTAAGATGTCCTCCCCCCTCCCCCCCACAGATGTGAGTTGGGGGAAGGGACACCTGGAGCAGGGCCATTGAGAACTGTTTTGCATAGCAAAAGCTTTGCAGCTAACTTCTGGCATGGTCATTTAACATATCTATAACTTTTAACTGGTTTCATGGATATGTTAAATAGCTGTGGCCTTTCTTTGAGTCAGGGGATGGGAGTGACTTCAACCCATGATGCAATTAAGAGGCAACTCCCCCTGGTTACAGCACCTGTGTGAGAGCTTGGAGATGATTGGCTCCATGCCATGGGGCCATACCTGCCCAGACTTACTATGGCAGCCCAGTAAAGCTAGAAGAATATGGGAATACTGGCAGGTGTAACTGATTGTGGGAAGAGTCAGAAATGGTGCTGCAGAGGAGGATTGGCACTGTGGTTTAAAACCAGGCACAGTAGCCATGCTGGGGCTTTTTGGTACCACATGGCTTTGGTGAAAGTTGGGACCGTGCAGCTTTAGGGTATGCCTTTTTTGCCATGTGGTTTACAAAGCAAGAGAGACTTTGCTTGGAAGAAAAGGGGTGAAAAGACTTTTGCTGGTGGGCCATGAGAAGGTGCCACAGGGGTTTGGATTAACTGGAGATTGTGGCATTGATACAGCAGATGGTGCCAGAACTGAGGGGCTGCCTGAACCATGGACTTCTACTTCTTTTCCTGAGATATGGTATCCCAGACTAGGCAAAAAGGAAAAGGAAGTACTGTGAGTTTGTGGGCATTCTAAAGGACTTTAGTATTTTTAATGAAGACATTAAGTCATTACTCTAAGTCTGTATAACTTTTTAAATAAATAATCCCTTTCCATTTTACCAGTCTCTGGCATTGAGAGACGTCTTTCTCTGGCAGCAGCCAAGGTGAACCTAGCACAGGGTGGGGGTACCCCAGAGCACAAGAGTGGGTCTATTCGGTAATAGTATATCATTCGCCACCCCCTGCAGTCTGTTCCATAACATTGTGATTTGGATGTTGGAACATTTAAAGATGTCCTGGAGGTTCCTACGCCTCACCTCATTTTTTTTTGAATTCTTGTTTCTTTATTCTGTTCTGATTGAATGTTTATTTCTTCCTTCTTCTCCAAACTGTTGATTTGAGCCCTGGTTTCCTTCCATTCACTGTTGGTTTCCTATATATTTTTCTTTATTTCACTTTCCATAGCCTTCACTTTTTCCTTTATTTTGCAATCTCAGCCAGTTATACTCAACCATTTCTGTGAGCATCTTACTACCAATGTTTACTCAACATTGATTTGAGTCCTGGTTTCCTTCCATTCACTGTTGGTTTCCTATATATTTTTCTTTATTTCACTTTCCATAGCCTTCACTTTTTCCTCTATTTTGCAATCTCAACCAGTTATACACAACCATTTCTGTGAGCATCCTTACTACCAATGTTTTGAACTCTGCATCTGATAAGTTAGCTATCTTTTCATTGCTTAGTTGTATTTATTCTGGAGTTTTGATCTGTTCTTTCATTTGGGCCATATTTTTTTGTCTCAGTGCACCTGTTACATAGTAAGGGGCAGGCCTTAGCTATTTGCCAGGGCAGGGCAACCCACATCACTGTATTGTGGTGCTATAGGTGGAAGAGGGTCTGAGAGGGAATAATGCCACTTGATCAGGTCTTGCCAGGCTGTCAGTCACCTCCCCTGCTACCCACAAGCAAATCAGGCCCTTCTGGTGCTGATTCCTGGGTGGGTGGGTTTTTGGATATTCTAGGACCCTGTGGGTATCTCCAACATACTCTCCTGTGAGACTGGGAGTTTCTCCCACCACTGCAGCCCCCACAGTTTTTTATAGCCAGTGGTTTTGAGACTTCCTTTCCCAGTGCTGGAACCCTTCGTTGCACAGTCTCTCTTGCTCCCCAGTTATCCCTCCCAGTTTATCCACACTCAAATATGGGACCACCTGGTCAGCTAGCTGTAGCCTTGCTGTGAGTCCTCTCCACCCAGGCTGCCTGTCTCTGACCCTCCTACCAGTCTGGATGAATGTTTCTTCTTTAACTTCTTGGTAGTCAGACTTCCATACAGTTTGATTTTCTGGCAGTTCTGGTTGCTTTTTGTTTTTAAATTTGTTGTTGTCCTTCTTTTGGTTATGTAAGGAGGCAAAGTATATTTACTTATGCCTTCATCTTGGCTGGAAGTCTCTGAAATACTCTTTACAAATTGTCATTCTAGGAAGTATTTTTCTCAGTCTGTTGATATCTTGCTTCTAGGCATGTCTTTTGCTTTGCTCAAATTCTAATAAACTCATACAAATTTTCTACAGATTTGGATGTTCTTATGTCAACAGTGGAGTTACTTTTGCTAAGCCACTGTCACCAAACCAGAATGCAACTAACCTAATTGCAGTTTCAGTCTCTCCCAGGAGTAGAATTTTTAAGCCAACCAATATGGAATTTCCAGATCATCACCATTGAGATAATTTGCCTGATAAGGTCCCCTGCCTTCCCCTAAAGGATGATGACTTTGCCTGAAAGAATCCACTCTTTTACCTCTTACCCCCACCTTTTTTCTTTAAAAAATTTTTAAATAAAAATATTTATTTTTACAGAGAGGGAAAGAGAAAGGGAAAGAGAGGAAGAGAAACATTTATCTGAAAGAGAACCATCCATTGGTAACCTCTAGATGTGCCCCAACCCGGGACAAAACCTGCAACCCAGGCATGTGCCCTGATGGGGTGACTGAACCAACCAGTGACTCTTTGCTCAGAAGGATGATGCTCAGTTGAGTCACACAGGTCAGGGCTCCCACCCTCTTTCTGCTTTTAGAAACCTTCTATTTTGTACTATTCATCAGGACATCTTTCTGGTTGCTAGATAGGATGCTGTCCGGTCCCAAATCACTTAATAAAACCAATTAGATATTTATATTTACTCAGTTGAATTTTGTTGTTGTTTTTTTAAATTACTGATTGATTTCAGAGAGAAAAGAAGGGGGGAGGGAGAGAGAGATTGATTTGTTATTCCACTTATTTATGTATTCATTCATTGATTCTTGTATGTGTCCTGACCAGAGATCAAACCCATAACCTTGGTATATTGGGATGATGCTCTAACCAACTGAGTTACCTGGCCAGGGCTGAATTTTATTCTGTAACAAATGTATCCTGGTCCATTATAGGGTTTTATATTTTTTGTGCAAAGCTGTTGGGAATGAGGAAATAGCATAAATCTAGGAATTAAGTAGTCCTGGATCTGAATCTACATTTCATAGAATGGAAAGTAGATTAATATAAAGCTCACTGAAAGGATTAAATCATTTCATGTACGTAAATTTCCCAGCATACATAATAGAAGATAAATGTTAATTCTACTTCTATTTATAATTTAGTTTTAGGGAAAAAATTGCCTTAAGAAATAGTATCTTCTTTTGGTCATATGGTAAGAATTACATAATGTGCATATTTCTTTAAGCATTGTCTGGCAGGCAGCTCAGAGCTCAGTGTGATGAGGATCAATATATTCATTTGTGGAATTGGTATATTTGTCTCTGTAGAGTAACATGGTATTTAAAGTTCCATTTTTTATTGCAATAGCCAAATTGTATAATGTGACTTTTGTAATAAAATATTTTAATGTTTTTGGATGTGGATAGAACATAGCCATAAAAAAGCTAGTGTATCCTATGCCTTTTAATTCATACAGTATTACTAAATGTTTTATGTTCCTTAATTGAAAGTTTGCAGTTATTTCCTCATAAAATGAATCACTTAGAATTAAAGTAGAGATAGTTATTTCAGAGTCATGAAAATTTGGTTATAGAATAGTCCCATCTTATAATACAAATTTATGTTTTACAATTAGAGCTAGTATGTTAGATCTCAAAACTGCTATTGCCCCTATGTATGACCCATTTTAGTTTTCAAATTTTATTCATTGATTTGAGAGAGAGAGAGAGAGAAACATCGGTTTGTTGCTTCACCCATTCATGCACTCATTGGTTACTTCCTGTATGTGCCCTGATTGACTGGGGATCAAACCCACAACCTTGGCTTATTGTCCAACCAACTAAACCACCTGACCAGAGCTATATGACTCATTTAAAAAACATTTTATATAAGGTGCTGATAATATTACCAAACAGCAAGTAGGGTCCTGCTGCCTACCATCACCCTCTAGGAAAAATTCTGGAGGCAGAGGTTTGGTAATAAAGGAGTCTTTATTCAAAAGCTACACAATTTTGGAATAACAGCTTTCCACATGCACTAGTTACTTAAGCCTATCAATTAAGGCTAAAATCTTTAACTCTTGAGTTCCCCTATCATTTCCCCTGTTAGTTTTTAATTATCTTATTTCTATAAGATTTATTTACAAACTAAAACAACATAAGATACAAAAGCTACGCAACTTTGGAGGAATGGCAGGCTTCTGCCTCAAAGCCCATCCCTTCTAGAACAACAAAAGAAGAATAACCCTGCCACATTCTGCCAGGCCACTCCAGTCCCAGCCTGCACCTTGAGTTCCTTCTCCCGTTTAAAATACCATCCTTTATGAAACACAGGCAGCTGCAGCACAATCATCCAGGTATCTCCAAGGAAGCGAGAGAGAGCAAGTCTCTGCCCTTCTGTTTAAATCTTCCAGCCCATAATTCCATGCCCAGTGGAGGCATAGAGCTTCTCAGCCAATCCTGTCCTAGCCTGGCAGATCTGCACCTCCCCCTACTATGTTTCTGCCCAAGAGTAGGGAGATTTGTCACATGCTCATTCACCAGCACCACCTCTGGCAACTTCCTCCTTTGTCCCTTCCTTCACTCCTTCCTAGAGATCTTATCAGATCTTTTTGTATCAATAACATGTGGAGAATATTTTTCTAACAAAATAAGACATTATTAGCATATCATCACAGTTAAACAGTATGCCTTTCTTTGTTAAACACTGTAGGAAATAGTTTATAGTCTAAAAACATTCATAGCACGTGTTGAATTAAATGACTCATTTAAAATAGGTTTGGTTAGATTTTTGAAATAATGAAATGTTTCATGCTTCTGATGAAAGCCTTCTTTTTTCACTCATACTTTCCTTAGAAGGAGCCATTTTTGAATGAGAGTGTTTTTTTAACTACAGGCTTGATTTCTCCAGCTTGATGTAGGCCAATATGCTTTTAAAAGAGTTGCATGATTATGTTGTGAGGCCAGATGTTTGAACAGGGTTTTTTTGTTTTTTTTTTTTAATTTGCAGGTACAAGCTCCTTTTCACAGGGCAACACAACTTCCTAATTATTGATTGAAAGTTGTTTTTGAAGTCTTAGATTTTTCCTAGTAATTTCATTTATGGCAATGCAGCCGTATCCTTATGCAACAATTTACTGAATTCGAGGCAAAACTTTGCTTTTTAAAATTAGCTGGGCCAGAGTTTTCTCCCTTCCAGGAGCATGCCTGTATCTTTCTCCTCCTCGTCTCCTTCCCCCAAGGCACGCTACCTTTACCTTCCTCTCTCCTAAGCTCCAAGGCCCTTCTTCTGTCTCTGTAACTCTAAATTAAGTTTCTCTGATATAAATAAATAAATAAATAAACAAACAAACAAACAAATAAATAAATTGGGCCAGTTGGGCCAGTTTCACTCTGCTCAGATGTCATTTGGGCTCAAATGTGCTTGTACTTAGCCACATCAAGGAAACAGGATTAGAAAAACCTGTCTTACATAACCAGAAATTCCTCTTGAAATTCCACTGGAATCCTGTGACTTATTACAGGGAGTGTAAGGGATAGTCTTGTTTTATCTTTATTTTTTCCTTACTCTCATTTAACTGAAAGATATATGAATACTCTTCAACTTTAGGCAAATATTAATTACTATAGCTGGAAATTGGAAAAGCTTGATTAAGAGCTCCTCAAATTAATATCACACTTTTAAGATGGAGAGCACTGCAAACTAAGCAGGGAGATGTTCACCTAATAAGGGATTTATTAAGTGAATCAACACTTGATTATTTAAAATTGTTTAACAGCGGAGTGGCTTGAAGAATGTTCACAATTACAGCAGTGGAGAGAAGGCAGTTACAGAACCGCACATCCCACTCCAGCCTCACAGGCAGCCCCCGTGGCCCTCTCGTCTCACAGGTTTTCCTGTTTCCCAAGCTGACACAACACTGTCTTCTCGATAGGCTGTCTTAGAAGCTATTCCTTCCTTCTCTTTATTTTCTTCAAGTTTCAGCTTACACGTTACTTTCTGATCCCTGGTAATAGATCAGGCCCTGTGTGCCTTATCCTCTTCTGGTTGATCTTTAAAACAACAGTGGGAGGTAACCAAGCCCAGTGGTTATCAATATCATATTGGAGATGAAAGCTAGAGACGAGGAAACTGAGGCACATAGTTGGTTACGTGATTTACCCGAGATCATGATCACACAACTAGTAAGTGACAGAACTTGATAAAACATCTTCTGATGCTGTCACCAGAAAGGGGACTTGGCCTGGAGCTGGTCTGCCTCAGGCCAGCTGGGAGTGTGTGGGTTTCTTGACTTCATGCAAGGAAAATGTCACAACACAAGTCCAGGTGATTTTGAGAGTATGTTTATTAAAACTGAGGGCAGTGAAACCAGGAAGAGCTTAGAATATTGGAAGAACAAGAGAGAGCCTTCGTGGGGTTGCTTTGGCTCTCTAGAAATGTTACAGGAAAGAAGTGAGCCAAGGTAGGGGTGCTGTGGCTCACTGAGAAGTGAGAGCAAAGGGGGCCTTGGAGACGGGTTCAGGGGGTCAGCCTGGGACAAGCTGCCACTGCCCGTTGCTCTCCTGTTTGCAAGACTCATGGGGTCTGTTAGAATTTAGGAGATGCATACCTATGGGGGAACAAGAGAGGAAAGAAAAGATACAGGTGTACTCCCAGGAGGGAACGTACATGCTGGGCACTTTGTTTTGAGGGTTTTTGAAGGCTGGGAGTTTAGGGGAAGTCTTAGGGGAGGATCGCAATAAAATATTCATCAGATTTATGCTAATGCCCCCCAAATGAGATTTATTCCCCTAGCTTCATCTGTCCTTGTATGTGGTTGGCAAATGGCACTAATTGAATTTCTGCTATCTATCTTTCTCAGTAGGATGATTTCAGCTATTTATCCTCTAGTTGGGAAGCAAACACATCTAAGGGGATTGTAATATGGTTTAAATCATCATTTTACTTGGGTTAGGAGCAAAATATGGTATCATAACTATATCACTGAAATATAAGTTTCCCAAATAGTAGGAATAATAAAAAGAGATTTAAAAGTCAGTGAATAGCAGCTTAAATATGTATTTAAAATGATTATATTCAAAGCACAGAAGACCAAGTTTTATAGGTTGGAAGACAATAAAATTTTAGAGTTAGAACTGGGAAAAATGCATTCCACTTAGCACTGGTCAAACCATTAGCAGCAGCCCTGACTGGTGTGGCTCAGTAGGTTGCATATTGTCTCACAAAGTGAAAGGTTGCTGGTTTGATTCCTGGTCAGAGCACATGCTTGGGTTGCCTGGTTAAGGCACATCCGAGAGGCAACAGGTCAATGTTTCTTTCACACATTAATGTTTCTCTCCCCTTCTCCCTCCCTTTCCCTCTTCCTAAAAAATAAATAGAATCTTTAAAAACATTAGCAGTGAAGTGTGTCCTGTTTTATGTTTCATACCTTAAAGGAAAAGCAGAGAACTTTAGTGGAGTCAAGGCATTTTACTAGGCTAATTAAATATCACTAGGTCTATTATCTGAAATTTGGAAATAGGGAAAATAGATAGCAGGTGATCTTGCAGTGCAGTGCTTTCTATTTACAGGCCTATTTTATAACCTTGCAAGGAGAGAAATTAACTTGTAGATACAGTTGAGTGTCATTATTCTCAGTAGTGATGTTCTATAAAGTTGCCATTAGCAAAGTACTGAATGAACAAATACTGACTACTGCTTCCATGAAAACTATAGGGTTATGGTAGTTTCCTGAGATTTTCTGGTCACAACATTTTCATTAACTGATCAGTAAATAACTTCGTTTTTACATGGGATTCTGTTTAAAAACCATATATATGTATATATGTGTATATATGTATACACACACATACAGTTGTTTGTATGGGAAATAATATAATAATTAAAAATAATAATATGAGAATCACTGTGTTTTGTGTACTTATAACTGTAAACATACTTTTGTCCCACCCTGTGTACCTATATTTATACATAAATGAGTAGACAGATAAACAATATGGAATCCGCAAATAATGAGAATTGACTTGGTTTGTTCTACAGAGTTACAAATAATTCCTATTCACTGTAACAGAACCCCACAGATTATGGCGCGTGGCCCTGCTGGAGGGTTAACTCATTTTATACCTAAGAGAGAAATCAATTAAATTGCCTTTATAAGCATGGTTTCTCAATTTGCTCTTTGAATCAGTTATAATATTCTACTGGTTCTCTTTCATTAATGAGTAGAATAAAATCTTTGACATATGTTCATTTTTTATTTATCTGAGAATTATTTTTCTTTTACAATTTAAACAATGAACTTTATAAATTTTCAGAGACTAAGACATTGAGAAAATATACCCATGGCTAATAACTGAAGAAACTGAACTAGAAAAACTCTAACATCCTTTATTTTAAGTCTAAATTTTGCAATTTTAAGAGATTAACCAATTTGGAGAAGGAATGGGTGAGGGATAATTCAAAATTACTTAAACTGTGTTGATTTGTCAATGTAAGAAACATCCAAGCCTGTAAGAATTTTTATGAGTTTTTTTGACCCAAACTGACAATTGCTGGAAAGCAAAACCTCAATGGATGGAGAAAATGCTCCATAAAATGGCAGTTTTGCACTTTATTTTATACATTACAATAAAAAAAAGGAGGCATAAGGGGGTTACTCGAAA
>PVKM010009570.1:0-36621 GCA_004027735.1 Carollia perspicillata
ATCTTGCAGGACCAAGAAGGAGTCATCAGGGAGCACAGAGGCTCAGAGTCTCAGCAGGCAGTGAAGAACACAGGCAGCTCCTCTGATGAGTTCAGGCATGGGATGCACTTGGACCTGTTGTTTACTGACCCACCACCTGGGGTCTGGCACCTGACCTTGTGCTCAGGGATGAGCAGTGACAGCTGCTGCAGCAGCTCTGCTCTCCTTGCCACTTCCTAGCTGTGTTACTTTGAGTGAGTCACAAGCTTTCTGAGACTTGGGGTTTTCATCTGTGAAAATAAGATAATGGTAGTGCCATAGCTTAAGGTAAGGATTAGATGAGCCAGTGCTGGACATGCTAACAGATGCTTACTTAATATATGTGACAGGCCAGATCCTCCCTCTCCCACCCGACCTACCATCTTTCCTCATCCTTTGTGGGACTTTGTTAGCATCAAAAATTGTGCCTTGAGAGGCATCTTCAATACTACCTGGAGAAGCACTCATTTGTCTTTTGGATTTTCACTCTGAAGATCTATAGTTTTCTTCAGCCTTGATGTGCAGGTCAGGACTCTGGGGTGGGCTGAGAGTGTTGAAATAAATAAGGGAGGGATAAAGGAGGAGGGGGAGAGCAAAGGAACTTTTGGATACTGTGGCAGACACCCACAATATTCATTTTCTTCATCTTAGGTAATAGAACTCCTGATTTTTAGTTTGGCACATACTCATCTAGAATAAAACTGATGTTTCACACCCTGTTTTACTGCAAGATATGACTGGGTGGACAAACACTGACTTAAACTTCCTTAACAGAAGTTGGGTCATACCCTTTCCCCTTCTTCTTCGTTGCCCCTAACATCGACTATTGGAATGCAAATGTGATGATTGGAGCTCTAGACACCATTTTAAAAAACAACAACCAGTCTGCCACCCAAGTATGGCTGAGCAAAGAGCTAGATGGAACCTGAGTCCCTGTCCCAGTTACTTTTCGTGTTTAACAAACCACTACAGAATTCATGGCTTAAAACAGCCATTTTATTGTTCTCATAGATTATGTAGATTAGGAATTTGGGCAGGGCTTGGCTAGGCAATTCTTTCATTCTTGGTGGTTTTGACTGGGGTCACTAAGTGGTACTCAGTTGGCTGAAGGGGTGGTCTGGAAGATCCAATACGACTTCGCTCACATGTCTGGAGATGGGAATGAATGACTAAAAATGAAGACTGCCATCCAGAGCACCTATGCATGGCCTCTCCATGTGGCTTGGCATGCTCACAGCATGGAGGCCTCAGGGTAGTTGGATGTCTTCCATGAACTCCAAGCAAAAATATTCCAGTGAACAAGGAGGAAACTGCATGGCCTTTTAGGATCTATCCTCAAAATCTCCCAGCATCACTTCTGCCAACTCTACTGGTTAAAATAGTCACAGACTTGCTCAGAGTCAAGGGGAGGACAATGAGACACCTCTTCTTGATGGGAAAAACATCAGGACCACATTGCAGAAGCGCATGAGGTATGAGAGATACTGTTGTGGTCAGTTCTGGAAAATAACACCTGCCACTGTCGCTGAGTGTTCAGGGAGCTGAGCTGCCATGCCAGCCCCAGCTACCTAGCTTGGAATTTCAGTGGAAAATACATTTTTGACTTGTTTCAGGCACTCTTATTTTTGGTCTTTGTTGCTCAGAGCCAAACCCTATGCTAATTCACAGAGATCTGCTCTGTGTGGACTTTGAGGCACTTGAGAAAAGTGAAAGACTGTTTGGCTATCCTCTGGCCTTTGTGTGAATTAGTGTTTGGCTAAAATAAAGCTCCTTTTTTAACAGTGATGAACAGTACTTCCACCCTTCAAGGCCAAAATTAAGGTGATATCTGTGTACATATCAGTTGTATATGCATGCAGCAGGTCCTTGAATAACATCCTTTCATTATAATGTTGATGAGATGCCATGGGAACTTAACTCGTATTTATATCAATTAGCCTACAGTAAAACTGGTTTCATTATGTCATTTCACTTAGTTGCAGAACTTTTCAGTGGTGTTAAGTAAGAACATTAAGTATGTGTATCAGAAAACCATAAGGAAATTTCAGGAGATACAGACTGGAGAAGGACTTCTCCTAGTTTAAACCGAGGACACAGTTTTAAGGCTGTGGAAACCTTATTCAGAGAATCCTGTGATGGGCCTGGGGGTTTGGAAATAAGAGACCAGGGCCTGCCCATGATGGTTGTAATGAAAGGAGCCCATGATCCTGGCAGAAGGTTGAAAAAAGTGGTCATCTTATTCTTGGTCTGAGGTTTCCAATTCCAGTGGGTGTGTGTGTGTCCCCTAGGAGGTCAATCCCTAACACCTCCAGGGTGTCATGGGGACAGAGGCATGCTCAATGCCACAGGCTGCTTTTGGTGGCCCAGGGCTGGAGGTCAGGTATCTTGGATCTCTAAAGCAAGTGTGTGGTGGTGGTAGTGGGCAGGAATATTTCAGAGTCTTTATCAGCCAGGGATTGAGATAAATACAATTACCAGGTCACCACAGGTGAGGAATGTTCCCTTTGGTCAAGACTTGACCCAGGAGTCCAGAATCTACTGGCTTATGAGGTTCACAGGGAGTCAGGAGAGAGTAAGAGGAGCAGTTCAGCATGGTGGCTCACCTGGAAGGTTCTGGAGCCAGACTTCTGAGTTTAAATTTTCACTTGCTGCTCTCCAGCTATGTGACCTCGGTCAGGTGAATTTACTGTGCCCCAGGTTCCTCATCTGTAAAATGAACCCTATCTCATTGTACATTGAGAGGACTGATTAAGAAAGTGGATATTCAACTGCTTAACCTGATGCCTCAGCCACGGCTGTTCTAGATCCAGGCAGAAGCAGAGGGGAGTCCGGGTCATCTCCTTGGACCTGCCCAGTAGCTGGGTCCCATTCTTCTGATGATGCTGGCAGAAGCATCCGAGGGTTAGCCCCACTTTATAAGCATGCTGCAAAACCTCTGCTTCTATCACCTTTGCCAACACCCCATAGCCCAAAGTGAGTCACAGGTCCTAGCCAAAGTCAAGGGCTTAGGAAATACACTCCACTTGTAGTGGGAAAAAAATGTCTGCAAAATCACATGTCAAGGGTTGTGGGTGTATAATTCTAATGCAGGGAGGGGAGAGGTATCAGGGAACAATGATCCATCTACCACTTTATCCAACAGCCTATAATCTACTTGTTAGTACTATATGAAATCTACCAGAACCAATCTCCTAGGTTCTTATGCCAGTAGTTCCAGACTCTGTGCATGTGTGCATGTGTGCATGTGCAGTGTGAAGATGAGGGGCCTATTGTCTGTCCCCACCCTCCAACAAACCCCTGCCCTAACCCAAGTACCTTGTAACTTGCTGCCTTGGGCTCAATAAATATTTGTTGACTGACTGATAAATACAGGCTGACATTCACAGGGACAAAGCGAATTCCACTGAGGCTTGAACTGAATGTCAATGAGTCTGAGGATGACCTCCTTGCTCTGAGTAATGGCAAGGCCCCACTTCCAGGTTCTATCACAGGAATGAAGTTTCTGGAGCTTCTTGCATTCCCTCCACCTCCCACCTCCACCACGACAGCCTCAAACTGGCCCACTGGTGGCTTTCTTCTGAGAAGTACAGTTTTCCCTTGATTCCCCCCACCTGGGTAGGATGTCTGGGTCTAACATGATGCTCCCTCCCACTATAACCTCCTGAGTTGTCTGTACTGCCCAAGTGTTTCTGGACTTCTCTGAGTCAGACAGCCAGCGAATAGATGTTTTCAGAGGCAGGTACCTATGTCAAGACACCAGTGGCTGTGGGTGATGGCACGATGGCAAGATGTGTACAAGGCACGATCTGTGTAGGAGGAGTGGGGATAGACACACATGTCTGCCAGATGCTGGTGCTGTGAAACCAGGGGTTGTGCAGGCGTGCTAGGATGGTGGGAGGTATGGGGAGTGGCTCTGTGTTGGGGAAGCAGCTGCCTCTCCACAGTCATTTAGGACTTGCAAGGTATGGTCAAATATTGTTGAAGAGCTGGCAAGAATGAAGCATGGTCCTTGTCTCTGTGCTTCCCAAGGGGGAGAGCCAAACGGGGATACAATGGGAACCAGGATGGTTGATCGAAGCGTCAAAGGAAAGCTGCAGGCCTTAAATCCAGTGGGTAGAGTTTTGTAGGTGAGGGATCTCATTTGTTTTTATTCCTATTTTTAAATAATTATTATTTCTTCCCAGTAGTCAAAGAAATCATAGCCTATTGTGCAAAATTTGGAACTAACAGAAAAGTGTAACAAAGATGATAAAAACTACCTATAATCACCACTGTTAACATTTTAACACATCTTCTTCCATCCTGTTATAAATGTGTATGCATCATAGTGGTTAAGAGTGTGGGGAGGCCCTGGCCATGTAGCTCAGCTGGTTAGAGCATTGTCCAGATATGCCAAGGTCTCAGGTTTGATTCCCAGCCAGGGCACACACAAGAATCAATCAGTGAATGCATAAATAAGTAGAACAACAAATCAATTTCTCTCTCTCCCTTCCTCTCTCTCTCTGAAATCAATAAATACAAAAATTAAATAAATAAATAAGTTTTAAAAAAGAGTGTGTGGGAGAGTCTTGCTTTCTGGGTTCAAATATGTGCCCTGCAACATTAGCTGTATTATTTTAGATAAGTTATTTAACTTCTTTGTGCCTCAGCCTTCTCATCTTTAAAATGGAGATATGGATAGTACTTACCTCATGAGGATGTTGCCAGGGTCTAATGACACGATCCTGTAGGTGTTGGCACATAGTAAGTGCTTTAAAAATGCTAGCTCTTATCAGCATATTTACATATATCACAATTTAGGTCAACCCCTCAACCCTTAAGACATTTTAAATACTGCTTGTTTTCTCACCTAATGTTTCACTATGAACATTTTCTTGTGTCATTAAACACTCTTATAGATCATCATTTTTAATGGGCTTCAGAATTTTGCATCCCATGGTGTCATCATAATTTATTTAGCAATTTTCTCAAGGTTTTGTAAATAAAGAGAATACTGTAATGAACATCTTTGTCAGGCGGTCCTTTAATTTGTTTCTAATATTTTTTCTTGTTATGAAAGTATGATATACTTGTTATAGAAAAAATAGAAAAATACAGAAAATTCTTTATATTAGAAAAATATAAAGGAGACAATACAAATGATTAATGAGAGAGAAAGAAAGAAGGGGTGAAGAGATTGAGAAAAGAGATTCTGTCACCAGGAAGAGGTGTCCTGGGCCAGTCTGTAGTCTGTTGTAGAGGCTCCACCCAGTGCCTGGCAGCATAAACAAGGCCAGTTAAATAACAACCCAAGACAATATGCCGGACATCACAGTGCTTTAAATGATTAATTGCCAACTAAGCACTATGAATTTCCTAACCAGCAGTGTTTGTTTCAAGTGACCAGCTGGGACATGGAGAGTCTTTAAGATTTTTAAAGAATGCTTTGTTTTGTTCTGCTGTGTGATAGGTTTTCCGGAGTCTTTACCAGCCAGGAAGCTTTCTTTCCTAAGGGACTTTCAGATAAGGGGACTCTAAATATCCTCAATCAGAAGACCCCTCTCAGTCACCCCATTTTCTGGCCCTAGTCAATTTAGGGGTCTGCCTTGGAGGTTAGAACCTGCTCTGACTTGAGCCCATCTCCCCGGATATCCTCCAAAAGCCCTCAATAGTCCATGCTGCTCAGATGACTCCTTTACCCTATTGAAGGAAGTTGTAGGACAGGCTGGAAAGGGATGTATCCAACTGAGAGTGAGTTCAGAGGTGAAGGGATGGCCTTGAAGAAAGAACTCTGGAACTGTCAGGAACTTCTGAAGCATTGTGACCTATTCAGTCTGGAGGACTTGAGATATAGGGGCTGTGATGGCATTTGGCAGACTGTCTACAGAAAGCAATTCCTCCCATCCCTATGTGTACATGTTGCTCCCCTCCAGCAAAAAGAAGAAAGAGTGAGTCCACTTTCCCTCTCCTTGAAACTGAATTGGCCTTGTGACTTGCTGGGGCCAATAGAAGGTAGTGGAATTGTTGCCATGTGGCATCTGAGCTGGGCCTTAAGAGGTCTGGCAGCTTCTAGTTTTGCTCCCTTGAATAGAACTGCCGGGTGAGAAGTCCGGGCTATCCTGCTGGAGAGAGAGGCCGAGTGGAAGACAACAGAGGCAGCTCAGCCAACAGCTAGCCAACTGCCAAGCACGTGAATGAGGCCATCTGGGAAGTCCCAGAGCCAGCCAAACTCCCAGCTGAGTACAGTTGCTTGAGTGACTCCAGCTGATGCCACGTGGAACAGAAGAACCACCTGCTGAGCAGAGCAGACCCATGAATCATGAGGAAAAGTCAATTGTTGTTTTAAGCTATTACGTTTTGGGGTGCCTCTTAGGCAGCAGTACATAAAGAAAACATCACTATTTCATAGTTTAGAAGGCCTGTTGCTGGAAGAGGAGTGGGATTTGCCCTTGTAGACCCCAGAGACAATAGCAAGGGAGCACCACCTTTGAGCTCAGTATAGGTGGGGACTCTGAGGCATTCAGAGCTATCTAATTAAGGGAACCACATGTGACCTTGGTGCACTTCCTGCAGGGAATGAAGGAAAAGCTGAGGCTGCTTGTTGGTGTCTGGAAGGGGACCTGGGGAGAGCAGATGGCTGGCGTACTGTCTCATGTGGAGCTTCTGCGATTCTTTGCTCCTGTCCATATTCATTCCATCCACTTTGCCCAAAAGGAACTCTTATACTCCACCACAAGCCCCTGGAAGACAGAACCAGCCCTTCTTCCTGTTACATCTCTTGGGGGTTGGCTTAGATATTTTTTAAAGTTCACATGCCACCTCTTTCAGGGTTTTAATGTGACCTTGGCTTCTTTGGAACATAGACCCTTACCATCTTCTACAATGCCAAGATTGCAAGCAAACTGTCTGAAGAGAGGGACCTGTTTTATTGATTTCTCTATCTGCCCAGTGCTTAGCCCAGAGCTGATGGCATAGGCACGATCCAGGGGTTTGGATTGTCAGGCAATTCACATGCCTGGAGGCTGGATCTTTGCTTCATGGCCACACTGGGGAGGGATCTGCAGCTGAGAAGTGGACTGGCTGGGAACAGGTTGGTGAGGACAGAGCAGCCCTGGTAGGGATCTCCTGAACCTAGCAGCCAGTGGCTGGTTTGCCATGTGGGCCCCAGTGTTCAGGAGGGCCTCTGTCAAGCTTGCTTCGGGGCTTGGAGAATCTTTCTCAGAGAAGCAGGATCTGTGTACACACACACACACACTCTCTCTCTCTCTCTCTCAGCACTCAAGCACGGAGACTGCCTCAGGGGAGACACTGTCTGCAGGAACCAGACTCCACAGCCTCCTCAGGGACTCGTCATCACGTCTCTCGTCAAAGTGTCACTTGTCAGGCAAGGCTCTAGTTCAGTGGAACTCACCCCCTCGCTCACACTGAAGGAAGGGCCTCTGAGGGGAGTGGGCTTTGCAGAGTTTCCAGGCAGACGCTGCCTGTCTTGTCCTTGGCAATTTCTTGGCCTGGCCCCAGAAACCTTAATGAGCCATGGGCATGAAGACAGCCACCAAGGTGGTTATCAGAACTGTCCATACATGGTTTCGGGAAGCAGCCTGTCCTCCACTGTGTGTATGGCATCATTTAGTCTAATTTTCAGCAATTCCTGGAGAGTAGCAGGTTTGAGCAGGACTTGCCCTTCTCTTTTGTAAAAAAGAAAGGAAGAAGAAAGAAAAAGGATCTTGTGTCACTTGGGCAGAGGCAGGAGGATATGGAAGTGGGGGAAGGTCTGAGGGTAAGTAGCTGGGGAATGGCCTTTAGCTTCCTGAGCCTTAGACCTGCTGTGAGGGGTCTCTGTGTAGAAACAAAGCCCTGTACCTGCTCTTGGTTCAGAAGCCTCTCATCTGACTCAGTGGGAGCCTTGTCTTCCCTGAGCAACTCTCTTCCCCTTCTGGGTCTGACCCTGCAGCCCCTACACAGCCCAGAGTAGTCAAGTCTATAGCACAGCCTTCAAATTGCTCTCCCTGGACACCTCCAAGAAAAAAGGATCTACACTTTCACACACTCCTCAAAAATATAGTGAGCATATGCCCCATAGAAGGCTTCAGTTTTGTAGTCACTAGAAAGAGAGAGAATACACAAAAACAAAATGCTGGGCCAGACCATCCAGTGCCATCCTGGGATGTGACCTGGCATCTCGTGCCATGTCCCCTCCCAGGCCCTCAGCCCAGTCAATTGAAGCCCTTAAACCCTGCCTCTTTCTGTTGATTCTTCTGTTCCCCAACCTTGTCCCCTGTACTTAGGAGTCTCTGGGCTTAAATGGGGAGCTGTTACTCATTCAGTCATGGAGCTCAACCCTGTGGCATGTTGGAGTAGGCTCTGGCTCACAAAGAACCAAGTCTATTGTGTGCATCTCTTCCTACCTCTGTGTTCAGTGATGGCAAGTCCAGTAGCTTGAAATTGGCTATGGTAGGAGGATTTAGTCTATGGAAATTGACAAATGCTAGAAAATAAGACATACCCCACCCCAGAGCCAGTTATTAAACATTCACCAGCACACCATTGGTTACATCTCCACAGTGGGCAGCTGAGGGGGGCACTACCAATGACAGCACCCTCTCCTCAAGGGGCCCTTCATTGTGAACATGGGCAGACCCAGGCACAGGCTCAAGCAGGCTTTAGGTGGGCTTCTCTTTCCCTCTCCTCTGCTTGCCACCCAGAAGCCTTCTCCAGAGGCAGCCTGGCTTGGCTATTTACCTAAGTGGTTCTCAGGTATTCCTAGCCCCTGACTGCAAACATCATCTTTCAGTCTCTTGAGCCAAGAGCACGGATTGCCTTGAAAACCAGAAAAGAAAAAAAAGCACCTTTTTTTTTTCCTTGGGCACCTTGGACAGGCAGTCCTGGGACAGGAAGTTAAGCTGTGGTAGAGAGGGGCATCTAACACCAGGGGCACTAGATCATCAAGGGAATCAGATCATCACAGTTAGGGAAACCAAGGTTCCTGGAGAAACCAAGTCATTTGCCTGAGGTCACTCCCCTCCAGCTGGAATCCCAATCTCTTTACTCCAGATCCACTGCTGCTGGACCACACTGTGGGAGCAGCTTCCCTGGCTTGGATAGATCCTGGCACCAGCATATGCCCATGTACATGTAAGTATGGACATGTGTGTGTGTGTGCCCACAAAGCCACAGAGACAAAAAAGGTAAGGCCTAGAGGGCCCTCAAGACCACTCATCCAGTTGTCCCTATGTGCTTGGCCATTGTCTCCAGGACACCTTCACCCCTACCAGCCCACAAAGAGTCATCAGTGCAGAAGATGACTCCTGAATTTTGGAGTCAAGTACAGCCAGGTCTGATTTTGGACTCCATCTATCCCTAGCCATGCAACCCTGGGAAAGGCATTTATTCTTTTGGAGCCCAGTCCTTAGCTGTAAAGTGAAGATGCTAACAGTGCCTACCTCATCAGACTGCTGGGAGGATAAAGAGCTTCTGAACGGGAGCACTTAACACAAGGCTCAAGAAGGGGAAAAGCACTGCTGCAGGCTTTACACCCTGTGTCAGCTGGGTCCCCTGAGAAGCAAATGCCAAGATGGAACTATACATGCCAGAGGTTTATTGGGGGAAATGCTTATGGGAGATGAAGCGGGAGGGAGCAGGAGTAGGAGGGCAGAGCCTTCAGAAAGAGTTGCAGTAGTGATCCCTGAGAAAGGAGAAGGGGGGAAAGGAGGACAGGGAAGGAAGAGCCTCAGACTGTAATGTGGCTCTGAAAAAGTCTTGGCCATCCCAATGGGGAGTTCTGGCATCGGGATTACCCAGAGGCAAGTCCTCAGCTAGGCAGAAATGGTCATGCTCAGGCACTGGCAGTGCATGGCCTTGGCATGAAAGAGGCAGAGCCTGAAGGCATGCCCAGCTGGAGGCTGTCAGTGAATCTCCCTTCTTGCGGAAGGTTCTCTGTCAAAGGAAGAGCTGAGCAGGGAAGCCACATGGCTGCTATGGTCCCCTCTAAACTTCCCCTCCTTGTTGAGTTCCCATTCCAGGCAGTGCTGCCCAGTACCATGCTGTTACTGCTGACAACTCTTGCTTCATTGTTCTTCCACATCCAGCCAGCAGCTCCCCAAGTCCAGCTACAGCAACTGCAGGAAACTTCAAAAGTAGTTTCCTGCTCTCCATCCTCCTTCTCTGCACTTGTTTACACATTTAGCTGTCTTCTCTTTTGGCCCCTCTCCTGAGCACTGCCCCATACCTGGAGTCTGTTCCCCACACCATGGCCTCAGTTATTTTCTTGGAAGTCCCCGTGAGCCCTCAAGGAAACAGACAAGGGAAAAACCTTAAAGCTGAAGGGGTCATTCACTGGTTGAGAATAAAGCTCCTGACCCACAAGGCAAGACCCTCCCCTTAAGGTTTAGCTCTGGCCCCCAGCCTTCTTTCTCATGGCTCCCTTCTCTCACACCTCATGCCAGCACTCCATTTCTTTCTGCTCCTTTCCATTTCCTGTCTGAGTTTGTGCTCATGACATTCATCTCCCTGGAATAATCTCCCCTCCACACCCCCTATACACACATTCTGTCCTTTGAGTTCTGTTGGAGATGTCACCTTCTTGTGAAGCCTTTGCCAACCACCAGATCCCCCCTTGCCAGTGCTCCCATCACCCCTACTGGGTCCTCCACTGAAGCAGCTGTCACTTGCTTGTTGAGCTACAGTCTCCTCCACTAGATTGTGACTTTTTGTCCCTCATGGTATTTCAACAAATATTGACTGGGCCCCGATTCTGTGCCTGGTACAGGCAGGGGGTTGTAATAGAGAGTGAGGGAACTCAGCCTCTACCTTCAGGGGACAACTAGTCTTCAGGGAAGCTGAGAAACTGCAATAATTGGTGACATGAACAGTTTTGGGGAACACAACACACAGCAGGGACACTCAACCTATTTGGGGAGGGGAGTATTGGGTAAGGCTTCCTGGAAGAGAGCCTTTTCTTTCTGTCTGACTTTTCAATTGAGGCTTCCAAGAGGATCTGAGTTCAGTAGATGGGGAGGAGGTGGGAGGGCAGGGAGGAAAACAGCACATGTACACCTGTGATACAGAGAGGGTCCAGGTGTGGGAGCTGGATGAGCGTGGGCTGAGACGTGAGTGGGAGAAGAGGCCATGGAGACAAATCCATCAAGAAGTTTGGCTGCAAAGGACCGGAGAAAGATGGATGGGGGTGGGGGCTGTAGCTGGAAGGAGATAAGAGAGAGAAGGACATGTTAATTGCTGATGGGGAAAGGTGAGGCTGGGGACAAGAGAGGGAGAGGATGTGATCTCTGGAGTTGCAATACAGTAGCCAATTAGCTATGTCCAACTACTTTGATTAATTAAAGTAAAATAACTCAGTTCTTTGGGCCTACTAGCCACATTTTAAGTGCTCAATGCCACATGTGGCTAGTGGCTAGGAAAGTGCAGATATAGAACAGTTCCATCGTGGCAAAAGACTGTTGCATGGTGCTGTCCTAAAGTTTGAGCTCCTGGGACCCAGAGCTCAAGAGCAGGATTAGCTGAGAGATGGGTGAAGGGATGTTCTTCGCTAAGTACGACAGGGTGGTGTGGACAGACATGTATGTGGTGGCCAGATGCTAGGAGTGGGGGGTCTATTCTATGATTCCCATAGTATCTGTAAAGGAGGAGGAAGAGGAAGGCATGGGGCTGAATTCAGAGCTGAGCAAAGAATGTGAGGGTGGGAAAGAGTGAACCAGGTTGGTGTAACAAGATTAGAAGGTATTGCAGTGGTGGTGCCACTGAACTCGGCCTCTGGGAGTTAGGCCCAGAGAAGGGTCCACTTGAATGCTTAGTGGGATGATGTTTATCTAGACAGTTGTGGAAATGTCATAGGGGAACTGAAGACCCTCAAAAAGTGGCTGGCTGAAGGGGTGGAGCCTAGAGGTGAGGGCCTCTCAGAGGAGGGGTTGCTCTGTATACAGTGACAAGGAGGCCCATGGTGTCCCCACGAAGTAGGGGGCTGAACAGAAGTCACTGGAGTGGGAGATCCAGCTGTCTACTGGTGAGTGGCAAATCATCTCAAAATTTAGTGACTTACAACATCACTTATTTGGCTCATGAATCAGCTACTTGGGCAGTGCTTGGCAGGGATAGCTTGTCTCTGCTCCAGTCAGTGTCAGCTGGGCAGCTTGAAGGGCAATGTAATTTGCCATTAACTAGGGTGGGTCAAAGGTTGAAAGTTGGGATCATTTGAAAGCTCACACTTTCACCTATCTGGTGGCTGGCACACTGGCTGTCAGCTGGAACATTAACTGTGGCTATTTATTGGCTTGAACCCTTGGCCTCTTCATGTGGCCTGGGCTTCCTTACAACATGGTGGCTGGGTTCCAAGGGTGACTGTCCCAGGAGAAAAAGAGTCAGATGAATGCCATATCACATTTATGACCTGAACTAGGAACTCAGCAGCATCGCTTTGACCACATCCCATTCATAGAGGTAGTCACAAATGCCTGGCCATGTTCAAGTGGAGGGGAAACAGATCCCTCCTCTTGAAGGGGGTTAGTGGCAAGGTTCTGGAAGAGCATGTGGGACTGACCAGAAGTATTGCTGTGGCCATTTTTGGGAAATACAACATACCAAAGAGCCCAAAGGGTGAGAAGTCAAAGTCTTATCTGTTCCCAGGAAAGGAGATGAAGAAGTTGGGCTAAGTTCAAATTCCTTCAATTCCTTCATGCAATTAATATTTATTTATTGAGCACCTACTATGTTCCAGAATCTGTTTTAGGTGCTGGGAATACAAGATGGGAAAAAAATCACAGTCCTGCCCTGGCTGGAGTAGCTCAGTGGATTGAGCTCAGGCCTGCGAGCCAAACGATCGAGGTTCAATTCCCAGTCAGGGCACATGCCTGGGTTGCAGGCCAGTTGCCAGCAGGGGATGCATGAGAGGCAACCATACATTGATATTTCTCTCCCTCTCTCCTTCCCTTTCCCTCTAAAGATAAATAAATAAAATAAAATAAAAATAACTGTTTAAAAAAATCACAGTCCTTATGGAGATTACGTGGCACTGGGGGAACTGACAAGAAACAAGCATTTATTATGTCAGGTGATGTTAAATGCTATGCATGAATGATGGTCTGCAACAGAGTGCACAGAAAGGAAGGACAGAAGGTGGAGCAGCTTGGTCCTTTCAGGATTCTGGATTTTCTCACTGGGGTGGAAGGGGCAAGGTCTGTAAAATACAGGGAGGAGCAGAAGAGTCTGGCCATTCCTTTGAATGCTGTATCCTAGGTGCCCATATTCTAGGGCTGAATAAACTTCACAGGGTGTAAGAAAAAGGGCCCCGAGGCGCTGAGTCTTTGCTCAAGATCACCAGCTAGTTAGTAGCTGCAGAAACCAAGCCCACAAAGCAGCGGGACGTTTGATCCTTTGTCCCAAAGGTTCTTCCTCCTGTCCAGTTTCCCAGACGGGGATCTTCTTGGAGAACTATACCCCAGGTTGTGTGTCTATGCGTCGTGGGTTTAGTCCTACAGAAAGCTGAAGAGGCCAAGGAGGAACTGGTTGTAGCAGGAGAAGGCCCAGGGAGGAAAGAACGTAGGGATTTAATTGGACTCAGTGAACCCTTCCTGGACCAGCCGGCGCAAATTCTGGGTGGCAGCCGCCAGTGCCTGGCTCTCCCCTAGACCTGGGGAGCCCAGCAGAAGCGTGGTTGTAAACGATGGGGGGAAATCCAGGGTCTGTCCTCACTCTGTAGCCCAGCGTCCTCCTGACAACCTGCCCTGGCTGAAAAGCCACTAGGACCAGGCTGTTGGGCGTGGTGAAAGGACAGAAGGTAGATAAAGGGTCCAGGAGGGGTGGCAATGTGCCCAAGGAGGCGAGGGCTGCCCCGGGAGCGGCCCAGACAGCTTGGGAGGTGCAGGGGTGTGTGTGTGTGTGTGTGTATGTGTGTGTGTGTATGTGTGTGTGCGCGCGCTTGTGTGTGTGTGTAGATTGGGGCCCCCAGCAGCACCTCCGACCGCAAAGAGCTGGGGAGCTCGGCGGAGTGGTCGTAGCGAGCAGTATCGATCGAGGGGCGGGCGCAGCGAGCGCGCCGAGAGCGGCTCCATCCATTAGGGCCGCTGTTCGCCTCCAATTAGAAAAAAAATCATTACTCAGCAGCCAGCAGCGGCCTGCGCGCCGCCCGGGACCGCCTGCGAGCTAGCGAGAGAGCTAGGGAACGGAGGGCCTCCCCCACCCTCGCGCTCCCCACCCCCCGCCCCCGGCGCCCCGCCTCCCCCTGGCCCTAATGACAACTATTAGAACTGCCTCCCCGCACCCACCGCCCCGCGAGCACAAAAGCGCGAGATTCATTTGGTAATCGGGGTAATTACAGCGGGGCGCGGGGGCGCACGCCGCGATGGCTGGCGCGCCGGTGGAATGCTAAGGGCCCGGACGCGCCTCCCGTGCCCACCCCGTTGCCTTCCCCGCCAGGCCCCTCACCCGAACCGCGCTCAGGGCCACGTCTCGCCCCCACCCCCACCGCCGTGTCCTTCCCTCCACTCCTCCAGCCGTGGGTATAGGGCTGCCGGGGGTTCCCGGGCTCCGGACTAAAAGCCACGACATCCCCCACACTCCGCCACTCTCCCCCCAATCTCCCGCTCCGCCCCGCATCCAGCAGCCAGCGGTCTTGGCAGAGAAGCCTGTGGCGCTCCGGACAAGATTTGCCACGTCCGGGAGCCCGGGAGCCGGAGAACCCCTCTGAGGTCCGGACGCATAATAAATACCGTGTGGAATGTATTTACTCTGCTGGCCCTAGTTAATTTCCACACCAGCGCCGCTCTGGGCGTCCTCCCCCGCGCGCCCCGGCCTGTCGTTCCTATTTATGGGCGCGAGGCGCCGTCCCTTGAGAGGGACTTTTTTTTTTTTTTTTTTCCGAGAGCTTTAGGATGGATGCAACGTGTCATTAAACCTGAAAGGGGCTGTTACTTATCAGTAATGGTGTTTTCCATAGGCCTTTATCCTCACCTTCGCGGGCACAGGTACCACCTGGGTGGTGGATGAGGGGCGGGGGTGCCTGTAAAAACCAGGGGGTGGGGTAGTAAGCTCTACAGGAGGCCGTTGAGACAATGCTGGAGACTCCCACCCCCAAACCGCAGCAACACGGACGCTGAGGCCCGCTCTCCACCACCTGAAGGCAACCCGCTGCACCCCGGGGAGGAATCTTCCTCCAGAGAGGCCTAGAACAGCAAGGTGTTAAAGGAGGTGTTCTCGCCTCCTTAGCTGGCGAGAAATGCAGCCTCTCGGTTGTCCCATTCTGGCAGCAGAAAGGCCCTGTGTGATCAGCACTGGAGCAACAGCCCTTATCTGGGGCGATTTCCCATCTGCCTCTCCCGGAAGCAGGGTTGTCTTCCTGCACAGGACTTATCTTGTTGGGAAGCAGAGCTGTGCGCTGGAGGCAGGCCCAGCGAATGGAATGCTCTCCTGGCCTTGTGTGTTCTTAATGACCCATAAGAGAGTCCTCAGAGGTGAAAAACAAAACCCTACAGCCCCTTAACCCTTCCGTGCCCTGGTTTGTGAGATTTCTTAATCTGGCTGTGATGTCACATGGCTTCCTCTCTTGATTTCACACAGGATCTGCTGGGTTCACCTCAGCCCCACTAAGCCAAAACCTGACTCTGTTCTCCCACCTCTGGGCGAGGGGGTTGTACTCCAGGCAGCCCTTCAAGGGCTTGGAGTAGGGTGCTGCAAAGCCCTGAAAGTGTGGGCAAAATAAGTACATATGCACTTTTCTGTGGGAGGAGGGTGGTTCTTAAAGGGATCTGAGATAGCAACAAAGGTCTAGAACTACCTACCAGCTTATTGACCTTGCCTAGTTCTTATCTCCAAGCCAAACTTCATTATCAGGAAGCAAGCTTCCCCAAAGCAGTTGTTGTGATTAAAGCGATGAGACAATGCTTTAATATTTTAAAATTGTACAGGATTCTACAAAGATAAATTATTAGTGATACTAAAGATGGCTCTGTGTGTGTGTGCACATGCATGTGCATATATTAGTGAATTGGCAGTGTAGGGGTGTGTGTTTGTGGGGGGTCATTGGGATTTTACTCTCCATTCTTAGGGAACTTCTGAACCCCTTCATCTCTCTACCTCAGGGTCAAGTGGGATTGATCTGGAATGTTGATCTCCTTTTAAAAAATCAGAAGCCTTTTTGGGTGGTGGGTGGGGGCTGGGGGTCATGGACAGCAGTTTCTTCCTGCTCAAATCCCTTTGGTCCTCAGGAGACTCCTGGCTTCCTTTGGAGCATAGTAGTCATTTCCATAGAGCAGGTGCTCAGTACACCTTTGTGGAATAATCAAATCAATGACTGGGTAGTGAATGGTCTTGGGCCAGCCTCAACTCTTGCAGTAGAAGAGGACTCTGGACCCTTTCCAGATTAATGTGTTTATTATCTCTAGGGGTGGAGACAACTCAGTTTTGAGGAGCTCAAAGATGGAAATAACCAAAATCCAGGGTGTTCAACATCCCCATCTCTGTGGGGACAGGTGAGGTGGTAGTTAATTCTCTTCACCTACACACTAAGAAACTGCCCCCAGCTGCTGCAACTTCTCTTCAGGATCTGATGCAGCATTCCCACCAAGGCCACATTCTCCCCAATCTGTTACTGATGACAGCATGGCAGCTGCACCTGGGCTGGGCCATCTTACCTGATATGGGGCTTTTCTGATAGGCAGTCTTTGCTCTGGGTTCCCCATCTGCCTGACTGAGACTCTCTCGGAGCTGTGCTGCATTAGCAGTTCTTCCTCCCTCATCCTCCTTCCTTCCCTCTCCTTTCTCAGGAGTGAGACCTGTATCACCTCCTGAATGCTCTCCCTGTGTACTCCTGCTTACTCTCCACTTGATCCTTTATAAGCATTTCCCCCAGTACATCTCTTGAACCTCTTATTCCATCTTGGCGTCTGCTTCTGGGAGGACCTCAACAGTCAGATGGGCCAATACTCGGACTCCCATGCTCCCCATCTATTTAGGCAGTACCCTATGTGTGCTGGGCCATGTAGAGTCAAGGGTGGAGCTAGAAGCTCTCTGCCACTGCTCTGCCTCTGTTCTAGGTATCGGACACACTCCTGTGCCCCTTTAGCGCCAGGTAGCCAGCCTCTACACTCCTGCAGTCATGCTGCTTGTGACTGGTATGTATTCTTCCAGTTGCTCCTGGGTTTTGTCGGGTTCTTTTTGCCCAGGGCCGCTGATGCTCACAAGCCTAGCTGTACTTACCAGCTTGCCTGGCTGCTCTCAGAAAGTCAATCCCAAGATCAGACTGCAGTCTCAGACCCACAACTCTTTTTGAATGGCCACTCTCAGCACGAATCTGAGAGCCGAATGCTAACCCTGCAAATCTATACACTGAATCAGAGGCTTCACAGACTGGCTTCTGCCTGGGATGGCGTGAGCGAGGAAGCTGGGAATTCCTGCTCTGTTAGACATGTGAACAGAAATTATATTGAAAGAAGGGGAATCAAGGAGAAAAAGTACCATCAGGAAACAAAGAAACTGCTGGCATCTCAGCCTGCTCCAGGAAAGGCAGTCACCAGCCCAAAGACAGATGAAGTAGAAGGCTGTGTGTGTGTGTGTTTTTAAGGCAGGGTCAGAGGTCATTAGCTTGGAAAATGTGTCATATTTGACATAAGGAGGGTGGTAATTTGAGGCTAGATAGCAAAGCCTAGTTTGAACTCTGGCCTGGGAGATGCAATCCATAGAAAGACTCTTCGCTGGGGAGAAAGGACAGGGCCTCGACCAGGAGGAGAGTGGCCTGGGGGGATGATGCCCCGCCAGCTGTTCTAACACCATTGCTGTCCATCTCCCCACCTTTCTAAAGAGGATAAATCCATGATCTCTCACTTTCCCCATCACTGGCAGCTCTGAGTGCCCACAGGACTGAGGCCAGCACCCAGTGGCCTGGGCTGTAGAATTTCAAAGATGTCCAGTGCTACCCCTGTAGGCTAATTGCTTTTTTTTTCCCTCCAGAGCCAAACTGCTTGGTGGTGCCAGGCTGAAGCCTCACAGCCAAAGATTTTGGGGACAGTCCCTTTGGTCATAAGGGCGCCCAGAATATCTACAAACCCTCCTCAGCTCTGGGAAACCAGCTGGAAGTGCATATCCCCTCTGAGGCTCCTGTGGGGTTATCTGCTGTGTGGAGGCCACTAGGCACTATGGTCCTCCCCAGTTCTGTGGTGGGAGAGCCAGAGTTATGAGGGAGAAACTCCAGAAGGACATACTGATCCTGCAGCTTGCATGTACCCGTGCCTGCTCTCAGACCTCGATTACAGATGGAAGGATGCAAGGAGGCTGAAAGCCGAGCCTGCTGGGGCAGCTGCTTCAGGCAGGGGCATGCTAACTCAGGGCACATTTTTGTCTGGTGCCCTTGGGATCAGAAGCCTGTTCAGCAGGCCTCTCCTGGCTCTACCAACTCCAACTCTTCATTTCAGTGCATCCAACTTCCTCAGTTCTGACTTCTCCCGGCCTTCAGCTGCAAGCCCTTCTATGTAACTCTGACCTATCCTTTCGCTTTCAAGCTTAAACTCCAGGAAGTACGGACAACCCCCACAGTAAACAAAGCCAAACGTTTTCTTTATCTGGAGCCTTTGCTATGCTAATGTACATTGTGAATCTACGTGGGGGGGGGGCACACACCAATCTTTTCCACTGTTTGACCACAAAAGGCCCCTGCCTATCCCTATATCTATTAACCCTCTTCCAGAACTGGGTGAAGAGGCGTTTGGGAAATGTTTCTCTGAGACGAGATGGGTAGAGGCGAGATTTTCTCTCCTAGGTCCTGCTTTTTTAGGTAGCATACCAGAACCCCTCATTTCCCTCAGGCCAGGTCCTGGAAATAGAGTCCCTGTCTTGTTGCCTGACTTCTGCTCCCTTGGACCCTGTGAATGGATTTATGCCTGGAAGAAAAAACTAGCATAACCAACCCAATCCTTTCTTATCCCAGTGGCAGGGTCATATGCAAGTTTTGGGGTCTGAAATGTATAGACGAGTTTTGGGGCCTTCTTTAAGAAAATGAGTGCAGAGGTACGAGTTATAGCTGCTAGGGCCTTGGAGGAGCCTGTGCAAGTGAAGGACCCTGAAGTTAAGCTTCATTAACGTTAAGTAAAATCCGCACATGTGCAGAGGCTTAAATATGGGTGTACGTGTAGCTAAGACATGTCTATGTGTATAGTGTGGGTCAAGTCTATGGTCTTGGATGGCTCTTCATTGGTGCTTTGTTATAGCTTTGCCAGGCTATGCCCCACATGCTTCTTGGTCTGAAGCCAGCCTGTGGTTTGGTCTCTTGGGCCTGGTCTCACAAAGGTGAGTGGTCCCTGGTGCATCCTTTGGGGTTGGCAGACTGATGAGAGTAGTACCATAATGATTGGGCAGATCTGTGTGCCGCACCAGATCTGCTTTCTGTGGATCCCATAAGGCTGATCCTCTTGGATTAGATCACTTGGATAGCTTTGGCCACTGGCTTTTAGTTGAGTTTGGCCAATGAGACAAGCACCAACAGGTAGTCTGTACTGCAGAAGTTGTCGAGAGGTGGGGTTATGGGTTTCCCCAGCTGGACTGCACTTTGGCTGCATGCCTGCACCCATAGCAACCCTTACCTATAGCTCTCTTCTGTTCTGCCAACAGCTCCCACCACTTGCCCCTTCAGCCTTCCTTTGGCCTGGTAGCAGCTTCCCATGGTCGTTAGTCTCAGAGTACTTTCCTGTCCCTTGTGGTTTCTATAATTTGCCCACATGTAGGTAAATAGTTCCTTTGCTAAACTTCCCAATTAACCCTCTTGTTGAATGTGCCATCCGTTCTGCTGGGCCCTCACTCATGCTGACAGCCTGAATGGCGCAGTGGGAAGTCCCAAACTCATATCACTAATCACAGACAAGGTACCTTGAGTTCCCCATTGGTGAATTTGGATATGCAAATGTTAGCCATCAATTGCTTTGGGGTGTGCTTTCACAGCAGTTTAGAGCCTGGCTGTGGGTTCCCTGACTCACCTCTGTGTGGCATTTAGCACTCAAGTAGCTTATCCATATGGGCTCTGCACTCCTGAGTGTCCAGATGAGGTTATGGGAGAAATATGATGCCTTCCTTTCCCAACTTAGTTTATTTGAGGGGGAGAGGACATTGTAATTTGGGGTGAATGTGTTAGAACTGCCCAAAGTACATGAAAATTGGCCACATAAATTACGAAACTTAAATGCTGGTTCCAGCAGTGAGCTGGTAAATGCTTAACAACTGGTGCCCCACCCTCCTTCCCAAAGCCCTGATTTGAAGCATCTGTTGATTTCCATGATGTAAATACTCTGACAATGGCCAGTCTCCAGCTACTCTTGCGATAGCTCTGACTGTGGTGTTGGGAAGACACGTGCACTAGCACACCATTAAATAATAGCATTTTCACCACAGATACAACAGATTAAGTAACCTCAGAAACATAGATATTAGTAAACTGTAGAAGTCATTAGGAAAGTGGAAATTATGAGTATTTATTACCTTTGTTTTTAATATGCTTTATTCAATTTTAAGTTTTTAATTATTTTAATTTTAATGATTTTAATTTAATTTGTATTAATGGCTGTGTTTAACAGTTGGCTTACAAAACTCCTGAAAATTTAATGATAGGCTCTCAAACACCAGTACTGTCTGGCTCCAGCACACCACGGAAGGGTTCTATTTGCTCTGTTCCATTGGAAAGAAAAATTAGTTTTCATCAAGACAGAAAACAAAAACAAAGAAAAGCTACCAGTATTTCAATTGCGCCACCTTGTGGCACGACCTAACACTACCACACCCCCATTATCTGAAAGCCCTCCCTCCCCCCTTCCCCCCTCCCCCCGCCCCCATTTGGTCAGGTTGTATCGTTGTCTGGGGTGGCCAAGTGTCCTGATTTGCCTGGGACAAGTCTTGGTTTATGCCTAGTACTCTGGTTTAACTATTAATTGCACCCCTTTTATGTTCTCAAAAGTGTCCTGGCTTGAACAATAAATGATTAAGTCACTTTGCTAGATTGTAATTTCCTTGAGGGTAGGAACTGTCTTGTTTGCCACTGCATCCCTCTGACCAAGTAGGTAGTCAACTGAGATCGGTTGATGAGCAGTGAAAGTGAGGACTACAGGAAAGTTTCCCCGCTTCTTTGGTTACATTGATAATGACTGGGATTTGGAAATCTTTTCATAGTGCAGAGATTTTTATTGTAATGTGGTTGGCCCTGTAATTTCTGACCCCATCGTCCTCTGCACAGAAAAAGCCAGGCAGATAGACGTCAGCGCCTCATCTCCTGGGGGCGTGCAGCAGCCAGAGGGTGTTGGTCTGGCCATCTGGTGCAGGAACAGTCGAGCCGTGTGGGAGCCCAGCTGGCACGGGAATCCTTGGCTGTCCCCGGCAAACAGCATGGGGAGGAGAGCTGTGGGATCAATAGTAATTTCCTTCAGAGGAACGGTGATGTAGCGCAGTTGGCAGTGGCATTGGGCTTTCCCTGGCACGGAGGTCTCTAAATGCGCTTGGCCCTCTTAGCTAGGAAATGGACTTGAAGCAGAACGCTGGACAGGGAAAGGAACAAGGACAGGACTTTCTTGGCCTGAGCCCAAGAGAGGTTGCCAGGTTGGCTGTGGAAGCAAGCTTTCTCTGTGCCTGCCTGTCATCAGCATAAGCCACGTACACACTTTGAGGCACTGAAAGAGTAGAAATCATGGAAGCTGGAGCATTCCCAGGGGCCTGCTGGCACCTCCCATGCAACATCCATCTACTCAGCACTTAGGGAGAGAATTCTGTGTGCCAGGAACAGTGCTTAGGTGGTAAAGGTGATCCCAACTTCTCGCTGTGTAGCACCAGAGGGTGAGAAGGTATGCAACATTTATGAAGCCAACCAATCAATATTGAAATCCTGGCCAGTCTGAGGTGCTTAGGTAGCAGCTAAGGGTCTGGCAAGGATGAGTCAGAAATGCCAATGGAAAGATGAGCAGGAGTTTTGTTGGACAGGGTCATGGTTGGGGTGCTGCACCACCCAGACCCCTCTTCAGGAGTGAGGGAATGGTGGCCCACTCAGAATTGCCCTTAGCTCATGGGTGCTGAGCTGCCTTATTCAAGGTAATGCCACCCTCCGTGGGGACCAACTTGAATTCAATGACTAGTTCATGTGATGGGGATACAAGGGCTCACCCCCTTGCCTCAATTTGGGACACCTCTGAAGGGTCATCCCAGTTCTAGAACTTTCCATGGGGTCAGCTGAAGCCTCTGTTGCAATTGCACAGTAGTTCAAATTCTCCTCTGTGCCATCCTGCTGCCGTCACAGATATTGTTCCCAAGAGTACCCTCCAGGAAACCTCCTGTACTCTGGCCTGCATCTCCCAGGCAACCCAACATAAACCAGGGAAGGAGGAGGGATGACAATCCTTCTCAGGGACAGAAATAGTATGCACCTGACATGCAGGTTGGGCAAGCAGGGGTGACCTGGGTGGTGCTGAAGAGGTCAGATTTCCTTCTGCATGGGGGATGATGTCTGAATTATGGATCTAGTGATGGTGGTGGCAGAGAGGGGACAGTAAGTACCAGGAAGGTCAGAGAAGGGAGAGTGTGGTTAGGATGGGCATAAGGAAAATTGGGAAGGGGCCTGTAGGTACAGAAGGTATCCAGAAAGTCTACAGTCCAAAGATTCTGAAGCAAAAAAAGATAATGCTTGGAAGCAGATTCTTAGCCCCTAATTTTGGGTGGTCCAGAGATTTCATGGCATAAAGGTCTTGCATTCCTGTGATTCTGACTGAGGTGTAGTCTGTAAGCATTACTTGTTGCTGCCTAGGCAGACTTTTTGCACTTCTTAATGTAAATTATGTTCCTGCAATGGGCCACATGCCCCCTAGCCTCTTTCTTAGGTTGCTGCTGTGCCTGGTTTGAACTGGAACAGTGAGAAAGAGCAGGCCTTGAAACTGGATGGGCTTCAGATCCCTCCCACTACATGGTTGAAGCAGAGCCAGGGGCAAACTCTTTTAACCCTTCAGAGCCTGTTTTCTGGTCTGTCAGAATGAGATGATGCATAGAGACACTTAGCATAGGCCCTAACATTTAGTGAGCACTAAGTAGATCCCTGCATTTTTAGTCCTGCCATTTTGGCTTCCTTTGCTCTAATTTGCAGTCCTTCATCAGAAATGCTCCATTTGGTGTGTGGGTCAAGGAAGGTGGCGGGGGTGGGGGTGTTGGTGGTAAGTGCTAGGGCAGAATCCACAGCCAGACCCCTAAGTGGAGTCTTTTAGAGGGTCAGCCTACTCCTGAAGCTATCCCACATGTGGGCCAACCTAATAGAGGAAGCAAGCTTGCCTTTATTGCCTCCATTTTCCAGAGGGGGAAAGTGAGGTTCAGAGGGAAATGGACTTATCTAGGTCACCAGGGACAGCTGGAGGCCCTGAGCCCTGGCCTTCCAGAGCCCCAGCCCTGTGCCCAGCAGATCATATAACATATCATGCAGTTTTATGTAATTCCTGGAGGCTCCCCCTTGCCACTCCTGCAGCTTGTTCTTCTCATCTCCCCAAAAGGTGAGAAAGAAGGCTGTGGCTTTTGGGTAGGGAGCCTGGAGCGGCCTGGAGCAGCCAGGAGCTGCTCCTGTTTGTTCCCAAGCTCACCAGAAGGGCACCTCCCTCCTCCCCACTGATGTCAGCCAATGACGTCTGGGCCGCATTCAGGCCATGCTGTCATTTGTCCCATGCTCATTCAGCTGATTAAAAGTCATCAATTGTTTTTTAAGCCACCAGCAGGCGAGCCACCAGGAACCATTTGTTATTGCTCGGCCATGCTGTGAGATGCTGTTTAAACTCACTGAGCAAAGCTTTCGGAAACTGGAAGGCAAAAGCGTTTTTTGGAGGAAAGAAAATAGGAAAGAAATGAGTGGGCCCACATCTCTGCCAGAAGAAACAATCAGGCCAGGCGGCTGAGGGGCTGGTCCTCCTTTTAGCAACTCCCACACGGTTCTTTTCAGGGGCTATTCTCTTGAGGCCAGAGCCACAGGGAGCTCCCTTCATCTCTGTCCCTGGGGAAATAATTACCGCTGTGGCTAACAAATGGTTCATTTGGGACTTTTTGCCTACTTGCCCTGCCCCTTGCTTTTTGGCCAGGTTAATGTTTCTGAAACAACGCAATGCCATTCCTGCTCAAACACCTTGAGTGGCTCCCTGTTGCTTACGGAATGGGGAGTAATGCTGCTGCCTTGCATTTGAGTTCTCCACAGGGTTGTTGAAGTCCCCCCTCTGACTTTCCCAGCCTCTGTGCTTTAGCCAAGTCTAACTTTTCAGTCTCCCCCAGACGTGACTGTTAGTTGGCCATCTTTGTTCATGCTGCTTCTACGTGAAATGATGCACCACTGCCCCACCCCTTCTCTCAGTATATTGAACCTGAGGATCTTTCAGGGACTGTTTGAGAACACCTCTTTGTCCTGGTGTCTTTATTGAAAGCACAAATCCATGTCCTCTTTCCCCCATTTGAGCCACATGTGTTAGAAGGTGCCATGGATGCCTCACCCACATGCCCTTGTGCTCACCATTTCTGTGCACATGGGTCCCTTTGCCTGGGGGCTGTCTCTAGCCATCAGGCAGGCAGGAAGGAGGTGATAGGGGATTAAGGCTCTCTGGAAGTAGCCATGAACAAATGACTATTGGGAGCTGGTGGATAAACACCACCGCTCCCTTGCCCACGGTAGAATACTCTGGAGTGTGAGTTCTATGCCAGCTCTCAGAGGTCCACAGCTGGACTGAGCGTCAGTTGCCCACAGCAGTAACCTGCTCATTGGCTGCCTTCTGTTCCCTGACTCCTCCCAGATAAACCAAGCGTACTCAGGTTCTTGTCTCAGCATTGGCTTCTGGGGGACCCAAACACAGACATACCACTTTGTTCTAGTCCTTTGTCTTTGTTTGGTTTGTCTTGGTCCTGCTGAACCAGTTTTGGACCCCTTCGGGTCCCAACATGATGCCTAGTCCACAGCATGTACCCTGTAGTAGGTGACGGGTAAATGTTGAGTGGCTAGAATCTGTATCAGAAAAGCCTGTCAATGAAATAAGCAAACACCGTTTTGGTGTGGATTATTATCTCTGCTTGCACAGGCTGGGGCATTCCCACCTCAGTGGTTTGGCTCTGACAACCCCTGCCTGTCCCTTCCCTTCTATGGAAATCTTTTACTTCTGTCAAGACCCCCAACCCCTCCCCTGCACCCCATCTAATAGGCCTACTCTGAAAACTCCCTCCTCTGAATTGCTATTGAATTTTAATAGCGCCACTCAGCTTTGCCCTGGCCCCTTCTTTGTTACATGTTAATTTTCTCTGCTGGGCTCTCCTTTTCTCAAGGGTAAAGGCCTACAATACCAAGGGCTTCCTGTTAGTCACTTTTTCTATACCCAGGAGGAATCATAAGGTCTGACTCCATCTGAATCAGACATGTTCAGTGGCATCGGCAAAAACATCTGTTTTTCTAACTATAGCTCGAAGTTTTCCTGACTAAGAAACTTACAATGAAATGCAAGGCCAAAGACGAGTTTGGTGTCCATGGGGCCAGGGAAGGGGTAAAGGAGGAAAGGGTAGTCATAATCTGCCTTGGCCTCATGAGAGTTATAGCCCTATTCTTCGACTTCAGCAAGATGTCATGAGGCTCACGGGGGTCTCTCACCCGCTGAAGGCAGCTCCCCTTCAGCCATCCAGCCAGAGCTGGGCTGGATCAGGCAACACAGAAAGTCAACAAACACAGGGGAGAAAGCCTTACATGGACAGCAATTTCAGAATGCTCCCCTTTGGGCCTCCCTCCAGGCTTCCTTATCAGATGGGGGAAATGTGTCTTGTTTAGGCAAGAAAGACACTGGTGTTTTTTTCTTCAGACCAAGGCCAAAGGAACAAAGTCAATCTCTCTAGGCCTGGAGCTGCTCAAGCACCTGGAAAGAACATTCTTTCCCTTAGAGACATAGTTTTCATTTCTACCTTGCTCCAAACAAAAGCCAGGCGGCTGGCCTTGAGCTACACCATGGAAAAACAAACTCTGTGCAAGAGTTCCTCTTACATCTAGGCTGACTTTTCCAGACCACAAATTGGGATGTGCTGTTGGACAAGTATGGATGGATTTACAGCAAGACAACTGGACGGGACATTTGAGGCAGGAGTTGTGGCCATCAAGTACACAGGGCCCTGTGGTGTGTTTTAACTGTGGGTGCTAGGCCCAATGGGTAAGAAGCATGGAAAGCGTTCCTCAGGCTTCAGGCATGTGTTTCTCTGTAGCGACCTGAACTCCAAGAGGCGTGCAGGACAGGAGAGGCCTTGCTTCCTTAGAGTGCAGCTGCTGTTACCCTGGAAACGGCCCTTCTGGCCTACAGGGCCTAATAACATTCCTCAAAGTTTTCAGGAGTTGTGAGTTTTGGAATGATTACATAAATGTGGCTCTGTGGGGGTAGGGCCCTGCATGGGTAATACCCTGCCTTCAGAGTAGGGCCTTGAAGAAAAACCCAGCAAAACAAAGGAGAAAATGCAGCCTGTGGTTTAGAAAGACATTGGGGTTGCACAATTCCAGCTGCTGGATGGGAAACTTCTATGCATCTTTCTGGGTCTTAGTAACTCCTTGAGATGCCTTGGTGGAGTGAGAACTGGGTACACATTCAGATATTGTAGAATGCCCTTGGCCATGTTCAGGGACTCCTCATTCTCCAAACATTTGCTCTCTGGGTCACTGCAGCTATGTGGTTGTGTAGGAAAGCAGAGATTGTTGTATTAGAGAAAAACCTGGTAATGAACTTTGTTCCCACCCAGACATCCCTGCCCTGGAATCTCCAGGATGAGGACCACAGCTGATACAGTGCAGTACAATGACAAAGTGCAGTCAAGAGCCTCTGGATTTTCTGAAGGCAATGAAAATGATGCCAGGGAATTGCTCCCCCCAACACAAAGAGCTGATAATCAGGGTCTGGCCCAGTTAATTCTAAACTGGAGAGATATGCAAAATTAGGAGACATATGGGGGTATCCAAAAGAAGGCCTTTGAAGGACAAAGAATCAAGAGAGGTCTTTGGGACAATTGATGGAGACCTTGAACCTTTTTTGCCAAAATGACTGTCTTTATGATGGTGTGTGAAAGTCAAGGGTGAATTGGAGGTCTTTGTGTCACTAGATGTTTGGTAGGGGAGGAGGGAGGGAAAAGCTTTGAACTCCCAACCACACTTCTTACACTCTATAACTAAGAATTAGTTACTAGGAACTAGTGCACAGCTGCACTTAGATGCTCCATTTTATTAAATTAATGATAAAATCACTATTGTTATTATTTGAGTATCATTTTAAAAATCAAGTCCCAGTTGAAGTTTTCTCCTACTATTTACTCAGAAACGTTAATCCGTACATGAAGTGGTTCCACACAAAGTAGGCTTTCCCAGTGTTGGTTGACCTGAGAGGACAAGGATCTCCAGTATTTCCAGGGGCTGATGGGCCTGAGGACTTTGTTTTTCTTGGGCAGAGGGAAGGTGAAGAAGTATGGACTGCCTGTGTCCACACCCAGGATGGGGGTGGCATTTAGGGTCCAAAGCTCAGAAAAAGGGTATAGAAGCCTGATTAATCACCAGTTAAACTTCCTTGGCATTCCCAGTGAGAGGTCAAAAAGGCTCTTCAAACATCACCTGACATCCCCTTCCCCAGCACCTCCTTTTCCATCCGCAGCTCCACCCTTGCCCCAGCCATCTCAGTAGCCAGCTACCCCAGCCCCTGGTTTGGGAGCTCAAAGCCAAGGACTCCCCTTTGTTTCTATTCTTTCTTTACTCCCCCACATCTGCTTGGTTAGTAAACCCTGTTAGCTTCACCATTAAAACACACCTCGACTCTTCTCATGGGTGGCTGCAACCAGGCTGGGCAGAGCCCTGATTCTATCTCTGCTGATTCTTCTCTGGTTCACCCCTACCCCTTTGTAGTCAAGAGTTTCATTAGAGAAGCCAGTGTGCCCCTAGTCAGATCACTTCACTCCTCTGCTCAAAACCTTCCAAAGATTTCCCAGCTCACTCAGAATGAAAAGTAGCACTGATGGCGAATCTATCGTCCCTTGGTGGTATCTTGGAAAGCCTACAGGACCCAGACCGTCACCTGTCTGACTTCATCCTCTATTCCCTCTTCCTTGATCCCTCTGCTCCAGCCACACTTTCTAGAACACAGCAGATCTACTCTGGTTTATTCCTATCCCAGGGTCTTTGCACTCCCTTTTCCCCTCTGCCAACATTCCTCCCCCCGCCCTTCTCAGTTAATGTTCAGTGATCCCTTTCTCCCTTCAGGTCTTTATGCAGATGTCAGCTTCTCAGTGAGGATCTCCTTGGCTCCCCCCACCCACTGCCCCCATACACACTTGTACCCCTTGGCACTCATTACCATCTGACCCACTATATGATATACTTGGTTATCCTGTTTCTGGCCTTTCTCTCTCACTCAGGTGTTTCCAGAAATTCAGGGATTAAAAAAAATAAATTGTTTTGTTTCTTGCTATATTTTTGGCATCTAGTTCATGTCTGGAAGGTGCCCAAGCAGAGGGCTCAACTCCACCAGGCATTCACAAGGCTTCCCCTCCACCTTGGGTTTTTTTCAGAAAATAACCTGGGAACTTTGGCTTGTGCTCAGTTGAGGGGTGGACTGATGACTTTGTGGCACTTTGCTGTTGCTGCTAAAGCTATTTTGTTTGTGCACACTGGCAGGTAAAGTGAGATATAGGTAGGCCCTTTTATACCTGCCTCAACCCCTGGGCCAGATGCTTTGGGCCTCCCAAGTGTTTTACATAGGTTTTTGGTGAGTGAAAGGGAAAAAGACAGGTGTCTACATCGGCCAATTCCAGTGAAAGCAGTAGTCCTACTTTAGAGAGTTCCTGGAACTATCTTTTCATCTTCCAAAATCTTCCCCCTGTCCTCCCCTGCAGGCTTCTTGTTTTGGAAACATCTTCCCCAGGAAGTGGCCCTTCCAGGGCCGAGGGGTGGACAAGGAGAGTTGTTTCCTCAGCTGGCTGGTGCAGGGACATCTCTACCTGCGGTGGCTTGAATTCCTGGCCCTGCTTTCTTATCATCGAGGAAGGTGAAAAACAAAAACACCCCCAAGCCTGGGCTGCACCTTCCTGTAATTAAATCAGAATCTCTGAGGAAGGGACCCAGGCAGCTCAGGCTTTAAGAAAACCCCCAGGTGATCCTGAATTGACTGTAGGTCTGAGCACCCCCTGCACCAAAAGCTGGTAGAACTGGTTGAGAGATGGATGCTGACTTACTGACCTTTGCCATCAGGCTCCCTCACCATGGCCAGTTTTTGCCAGCTTTCAAGGCCCATCTCCAGCCCTGACCGTTGTAAAAAGCCTTCTGGACACAGGGTCTGATCTCACCGAGCTCTCCCTCTTACAGCATGCTTGATTTTGGAAGCAGGTGTTTGGTAATTAATCACCCCTTCCTGGGCCTGATCTGACCCTTGCGTTTGTCATTTATCTTCCCTGGTATTTACTACTTTGACTGGAACCCGGGTTATATATTCTCCCCTCTCACTTAACTCTGGTTCCATTTGGTGTAGAATCAATGTGACAAAGAATTTCGAACTGCAAATGCCCCCGCTTTGGAATGAAGGGGTGGAGAGATGAGGTAGGATATTCCCGGCCCTCCCAGGTCTGCTGGGGGAGAAGAGAGCCACCCATAGATCATTCCAAAGTAAGGCAGGTGGAGATGAGTTCTCTGGAGGCACATGAAACTCTTGGAGGGGAGCTGGCCAGGAAGAAGTCCTTCATTTGGCAGTTTTTGCTGGCCCCCAAGTTCAGGAAGGGAGGTCCAATTACATTTGGGAAGCACAGGGGCTCCCCTCTGGGGCTTCCAAACTCTTAGCACAGGGTAAGCCCACATTAAACATGTGTTGATTGGTTGAAGACAGCCTTGGAGGCAGCCAGCTGTGGAGCTTCTGGGGACAAGCGCAAAGCCAGGGACTGTGAAGAGTGCCTAAGTGTAACCTTTTTTTTTTCCACAGAGGAGGGGACCAGAGCCAGATGGAGGAAGTGAGTTCTCGAAGGCCACCCAGTGAGCTCCTGATAGAGCCAGGCCCTAAATCCAGCCCAGCTGCCCCCTCTCTTTCCAGGGCCTCTGGCTGCTTCCTGGAAGGCGGGATTATTAAACTGATAGGCTCCAGGAGGTCTGTGAACTTGAATGGGAAAAAAATTACATCTTTATTTTTGCTAACCTCTAACTGAAATCTAGCGTTTCCTTTAATGGACATAGCAAAGAAACCACAGTGATATTGGCAGTAGCTGTAAGTTTGTGACCAACAGAAATGACAGATATTTTCATATCACATTACACTCACTGCAGATAGCACCAAATACCGTTTATACTCATAATTATTTTGAAATCACAGCAGTTATTTTATGTCATTATTTAATGCATTAAATAAGCATATATATGACTATATCACAAAATATTTTGATGTCTATTTCAGTAGAATTGGCTTTCTTTGCAATTCGTATTAGTTTGTTATATGCATTTAAAGCATTGTTTTTAGAAGGGGTTCATAGGCTCACCAGCCTATGGGTGCTCTTCTTAAGGACTGCATCCCATGGAATGTGGACTTTCCATGTGGACTCTGCTGTGGACTCAGATTGATGGAATGGTTAGTGTTCAGCCTTGGTGGCAACAGGACTGGGTTTCCTTCTCAGCTGTAGCTCAAGCTCTCTGACTCTCAGGTTCCTGGTCCATGAAATTGAGATAATAATTCACCTCATATACATGGGGTTGAAATGTTGAAAACACATACAATGTTGGTGCAGGGCCTGGCCCAGGGTAAGCATTCACTACATAGTAGTGGTGGTGGTCAAACCCATGTGTGCCGGTTCTCAGGGCCTTGGGATCGCCAGAATTATTTCTTTACCTTGGCTGATTCAAGAAGAAGAAAAAAAAATATTTGCTAATTTCTCAAACTTTTTCAAACCTCAGTTCCCAGCTAGCAAAAACCATCACAGGGCCTAAAATATTTCTAGCATTCCAGAAGGTTCCTTCTTACTCATTCTCAGTTACTACTACCCCACCTCTTTAACCACTACCCCTGCGTCCATCATCATTGATTAATTTCACCTCTTCTAGAAGTTCATCAAAATTGAATCAGAATGTAAGTACTCTTTCATGCCTGACTTTTTTAATCTGAATGTTTGTGAGATACATCTATGTTTTTGCATGTATCAGCAGTTTTTTTTTCATTGCTACATAGTATTCAGTTGTATGATTATACCATAACTTACTTATCTATTTTCTTGTTGATGGCAATTTGGGTTGTTTCCATTTTTGGCACTTATGAATACAGTTGCCACAAATGTTTGTATACATGTCTTTGTGTGGGCATATGTCCTCATTGCTCCTGGGGATTCCTGGGTCAGAATATTTGCATGTGTTTCATTTTAGTTACAAGTACCAATAAAAATGTGTATTTTATAGAGAATAAGGCTTAGATAGTGCAGCAGGTAGGACAGATTCTCCATGAACAAGGGTTTCCCTATGCTTGCTTTCTCAAAGTCTCACCCAATGATGTTCAGACATGACACAGTAGGAATTCTGGTACTGAAATTTTAAGTTGATATTATTATAAACAAACAGTTTGTTTGCCAAGCATGGCTCCGTATTTCAGTCCAAAAAAGGGGCTTCAGTGCAGAAGCAGGGGAAGGTGAATTAGCAGATAGAGAATGCAGGACAGAACTTAGGGAGTTAAGAAGCCAGGGACAGGTTGCTGACACTCCAAGGGGGAGGTGATAGCCCAGTTCCCCTCTCTCTGCTTCCTCCTCAGACAGCCCTGCTGCCAGCAAATCCCTCAAGGTGACCACCTAGGGCTGATCAACCTGGCCTCTGTCTCCTTGAATGCATTTTTAATTAAGCAGGTGGCATGTCACAGCTCAGTCTCCTTTTACTACCAGGTTCCTGCCTTTCACTCTTAACAAATAGCTTCTTCACAGGGGGGAGATTTTCTGTAAACCCCAACTCCAGGGCCTCCAATTAAGTAACAGCTTTATACCTAGCACCTTCTTAATCAGGGTGAACCCCAGGTGGTTGACGCCAGGCAGGCTTTTTCTAAATCTGTGGATCTCAAAGTGTGGTCCCTGAACCAGCAGCATCAGCACCAGTTGGGAACTTGTTAGAAAAGCCAATTCTTGGGCCCTACCCCAGACCTCAGACTCAGAATCTCAGTGGTTGGGGCCCAGGACTGGGTGTTTTAACAAGCTCTCCAGGGGATTCTGATGACCACCAAGGTTTGAGAACCACTGATGGGTTTAACAATCATAGCCTCACAATGGAATCACCCAGGGATTTAAAAATACTGCTGCCTGGTCCACCCTCAGGGAAGCTGGTATCATTGGTCTGGGATACAGTCTGGGTATATGCATTTTAAAGGCTCAGTAGGTGATTCAAGTGTGCTGCCAAGATGGAAAACATTGCATCTAGGAGAAAGCTCTTTTTTTCCCTATTATCTACCTCTGCTTCTGGGGCCCTGGGTTTAATGCTTTGAGGATTCAGTGTGCTGGGGCAACTCCAATATGCACACAGAGCAGATGTCTTGTTGGTGGCTTAAAATTGCCTATGGTAGGAGTGTTTAACCACATAGATGGCAAATGATATAAATCAAGGCTACCAGGCCCAGAGAACCTTTGTTAATTATTAGCAAGTCACTACTGGGCAGGTACTCTGCTTGGGGCACCCAGTCATGACCTTGGATGGGGAAGGTGAGGCCTCAGGCTCAACAAGACTCACTCTCCAGGCCCAAAGGCTAATATAAGTGATACAAGTCATTAAGGGCCAATCTAGAACTCTGTCAGCCCTTAGGATCAAAGTCTAGGTAAAACACAGTGACATGGCTAGCTATATAATTTGAGGGGTGCAGTACAAAATAAAAATTTAGGACCCCTTTTCCAAAATGCAAGAAAAAAGTGCCATTAAAGATACTAAAATATAAAACTTTTCCTTTCTTCTTCAGTCTCTCTCTTTCAAATAGTCATGATTTTTATTTGTTACTTAACTTCATGTTCCCTTGGGTACAGGGGACAAGTGAGGACCCTCATAGGTACCTGGGAGTTCTGCCTCAGAAATCTGCCCTCTTAGCCCACCAGCTTCCAGGTTCTCCCTTTCCCCAGCCAGTCTCTCATCCCCACAGGAATACCCTAAGGGATTGCTGTGTCAGTACTGGGATGTGCTTGGTACCTGGGTGGGGGTAGGTGAAAGGCTGGCTCCAGCCTTAGTTGGCCTGTTGGGTGCCTTGTGGTACTACCAGCCTGCCATCCCAGGAGTGCCCATCTCACTCTAGCCCTTCCACCAGAAGTCATTGCTGGGTGGTTGAGTGAAAGGTGGGACTCTGTGTGAACTGAGGCTCTAAGCTCACAATTCATGCTCTATTGTCCTATTAGACTTCACTCACAAAACACAAATACAAAGGTCAAGTTATTCAGAATTTCAAGGTAGCCACCATGAACATTAAACCCCAAGTAACTAGACCCTTCTGACCTTGAGGCCCTGTGTGACTACATTGGTCGCACACCCATGGAGCTGGCCCTGTGTGGTGATGTGACTACTGTTTAAAAGGCTTGCTTTTGTGAGACTTCTAGAGGGGTTGCTTATTTCTTCTCAGTAGTTAGCCTCCGACTCAAGAGTGCCAATCCTGCCAGCTGGACACCCATCACAGGTAGCGGGGGTCCAGGAGAATGGATTCAACTCATGCCTGGACAAAAGTAGGACACAGTGTAGCCATTATTGATTTTCCAATAAAAAGTGAACTTTTCATTAAAACAATCACATAAATTATTAACTAAACCCCACATAGCAGTATCTGGTAGTGCATAACCAAGAGGGACAAGATCAGGCAAGGCCTTGAAAAAGGACTATAGAGCTTGTGGCACATGACTTGAGAGGGTTAGGAGGGTCATGAGTGAACTTAATCAGTTTTCTTTTTGTCTAGAGTATTGTGATTACACATGGTCCTATCTCTTCCTTCTTTGAAACTGTTTTCATGGCAACTTGAAATAAGACCATCTTCAACTCCATCCTAATGATCCACTCATACCCTTGTCACCCTATTAAAAAAGAGCAACAGCTGCCCTCTGCTCCTAGGCACTTTGTCAGCTGCAGATTGTCTCCACTCCCTTTTTTCTGCTTTGGTCAGAGGGGGGTGGGGCTGGGGTAGGGCTAAGGGACAATTGGCAAAATGCTATCCTTTGGAGAGATGTTGCCCAAACCTTTTAGAAAGCTGCCTCCCAGCAAGCAGAAGGATTTCCCAGGGAACTAAATTCTTAGCTTCTTTCAGTAACTCATTCCCCTCTGTTGTGCTGGCCTGGATAGAAAAGTGATTTTTGCATTGAATACTAATAGTATAGGTAAGTAGCCAACACTCTTAACAGCTTAAAAGCTGCTTTAGGCCTTTTGGATTTTTAAAGTGATTTTTACCGCTTGTCCTCTAAACATTTAAAATTACAGTACATTTGAATAAAACATTTCAATGAAACAGGATGGCTATCAAAAAACAACACAATAGGTTACACAATAGTTCCCTTGCATGTGTACTTCCTTTTGTTTGAGATCCTAGTGTGAAAAGAAAAGCCATTACTTCTGCCCTGGAGGAGGTGGAGGCCTGACTGTTGACCATAGACAGCCTACCCCCATCTCTGTCTGCCTTTTGTCTCTAGCTGTCTTGGGTGGAGGGCTACAGCTCAGGGGGTTAATTGCCCAGTCTTAATTCTGGTGGTTAAAATTCAAGAGGTGTGTGTGTTGTAAGACACTTGAGGTAGATGAACTGTCCTGTAACTTTTTATATATGGTGCTCCCAGCCTATTTGTGTTCCCATACTACCATTGGCCTAAGCAAATTAGAACTCTGTGAGGAGGTCAGGCCATCTTTCCTCTGTTGGTCCGGGAGGCACAAGCAAGGTCCCGTCCAGTCTTGTGTTAACTCTTGCTTCCAGCCACAGAGAGTTTCTGTTTTTAATAAAAAAATAATAAAGCTACTTCCTTCTTTACCTATATCCACAGGTCCAATTTAAAGTAATATCTAATTGTTTTGTTACCATTTTTTTGTTTCCCAGTGCCTTTCATGCTCCTTTTTGAAGGGGGCTCCTTTTGAAGTTTATATTCTTTGGTTCAATAATTCACAGTCATTGAACTTGGGGATGTTTTTTCCCAATGCAATATAAAGCAAAAGCCAAAAAAAAAAAAAAATCCAGGTGACTGTCCTTTCTGGCTAAGATTCTTTAAACTGGTTAGCAAAATAGCCTCTTTATTGGCTCTGTCACTTGGAATCTTCCACTTCCTTCATGTTGCCATCTTGTGAACCTTTGAGAGCAAAATGGTGAATGAAGAAACTTAATCTGCCTGGGCCAGCATTGGAGATGGTCCCCCATCTGTGGGGAAGCTCTAATTTCACTGTCTATGTTCTTTCCCTAATTCAGGGCTACAGTCAGCACAGATCAGATTCTTAGCATTGAGAGCCAGCAGAATCCACAGGTAAAGTAGAAAGGAAGCCAATAACAAGGGAACATTGAAAAGGAGTGGGGAGCCTGCTTCCAATGGAGCAAACATGGCCTGTTGAGTCCTTTCTTCACTTCATCCCTTCTTCCCACTGCCTCTGCCATACATGGGAGAGGATCTGTTAACAGAGGTGTGCTGGAGCAGTTTGTGAGAGCCAATTGTACATATCTCTTTCCAACTCTGAGTTCAGTAACATTGCATTGGTAATTTAATAGCAGCCACCATGAGAGTATTTAGCCCATGGAAACTGGCAAATGTTAATAATCAGGGCTTTTTTGTTGTTGTTTTTGAGTGGTTGGTGGCATTCAAAAACAAAATTCACTTGAGTAAACTTGAAGATTTACTTGGCTTTATTAAGCAATTAATGATTCTGGCAGCAGCATCCCATCTAGTAAGTAAAAGGGCACTCAAAGGGCTATATAAAGTGGAAAACTTTTATAGGAAGAAGGGTACAGAAAGGGAGCTATTAATGAAAGAAAATAAAGGATCACTTTTGGGCCAGGACATCTTTTGTGGGGTGGGGGAAGAGAACTGGAAGGAGATTGCTTCTTTCTATAGGGGATGGAGAAGGCCCACGTGATAAATTTCCTTACTGGTACTTGACCAGAAAATTCCAGACTGGTTGATTAAGATTATGTTTCTGGGAGATGTTGAAACTGCAATTAATCAGGTATTAAATATGGGTTTGGTATCATGGGCTTTTAACATGAGTGACACTGTTTTGGGGCTATGGTTTTCTTTTTAACAGTGGTTTACCAGCTACTACTTTCTATAGTGCTTAATATCCATTGTCACTTCTACGCATGTGCATTCCTGTGGAACAAAACTAGAAAGCCAAACAACAACAACAATAACAACAAACAACTTCCCCAGACTCCCTTGCAACTTGGGTTCTGGATGTGAATGAAATAGGTTCTACCAATTGGATGTGCAAGCTCTGACTGCTCAATGTTTGAAGGGTGGAAGTGAGGTGGTGGTCATATTACTGTGTCTTTGGCTGGTTTTCTGTATGCGGGCAAGGTTGTGGAGACCTTGAGTTTTCTGTGGCAGCATTCTGTTACCCAGTCTCTACCCAGTCTTTGATCTCCATAGATTGACGCTCTGGCTATGTTCTTGAACTCAGTAGTCCCAGATTTCCACTTTTGTGATTGTGGCTGA
>PVKM010009571.1:0-36610 GCA_004027735.1 Carollia perspicillata
TGATGAAGAAAATGGAGCAAAATGTTAACAATCAGTGAATCTGGGAAAAGGACGTAGTGAAGTTCTTTGTATTACTCACGTCAATGTGTGGTGTGAAATTACATTAGAAAAAGCTTAAAAAAAGATATACTTCATGACAATCACGCACAGTATTCTTTAACGTGAAACAGAAACCTGCATTAGAAAAAACTGCCACCATGTCTGCTCCTGTCCCTGCCAAATATTTTTACTTGCCTCTCTTACTCTTCAGATTACTGCAAAGCATGCAAAGAAAGCAAGAATAGCAAGGGAGACAAATATTCTTTAACTTTCTCAGGGCCTCGGTTTCCTCATCTATAAAATCAGAAGGCTACATAATCTCTAAGAAAGCTTAGTGTTTGATATTCCACAATTCTGACATTCTAACTTCAGTGAGCAATACAGTCAAGGGGGAGTATAATCCGACAGGTCCTCTGGCTTTTCTGGACAATGGGCATTTTTTCTCTCTTATAAATGTGGCATTAAGAGATGATTTCAGTGTATTCTCAGTGTTCTACGTAGACCACACAGGGAACTAGCTAGTCTCCCTCCTATCTATGTCTCCAACCCCTTCTCTTCAATTCTTGGCAAGGCCCTGTATCAGAGCCTGGGAAAACTGGAGTAGTTTGCGGATGCACGAACCTAAGATACTTACATCTCAATGCTGGGGGTACATCAGTTCAGAGGAACTTAAAGATTCCAAGATAAAAAATAGGTCATATGCATTCTGGAATCTTAAGGTTCAGGCAAAAACAGAGAAAGTAAACAGGAATCCCACCTCACAGTAAGCCTTCTCCTGCAGTCACCTGGTGATGAACCATAAGAAGAAAAAAGGAAAATACAGATGTCCAGGAAACCCACCCATCAAAGGGGTAGAAAAAGGGACTGGACTCTACTACAATCTGCCTCCCCACTTAGGGTGGGCCGACAATAATGAAAACGTAAACCAAAAGCATTTTTCCAGATTTGCTCATCTAACTGACAAGCTCAAAAAGCTAACAAGCAAATACAATTTCCTAAAGTTGGCTAGACTTGTGCTTCAGTCCCAGATTACCTTCCTCTCCTTTCAACCCAAAGTACTTCTTCAACCAACCTGAAAACAAAATAATTTTCACACCTCTCTCAGTTCCTTGCACAACAAATAACTATATAGCTTGCATAAATGCTTAAGCCTGCAAGAAAGGGGAAGAGGTGACAGAGAGAGAGACTCCTATAAAACCCAATGATCTTGGTCTATATTCAACACAGCAAACTGTATGCTTGCAACGAGACAATAAATCTTTTTTTTTTTTTCATTGATTCTAGAGAGAAAGGAAGGGAGAGAGAAAGAGAGGGAGAGAAACACCCATGTGAGAGAGAAACATAGATTCTGCACATGCCCTTACTGGGGACCGAGCCTGCAACCCAGGCACATCCCATGATCTGGGCACAATCAGATCTGCGATCTTCTGGTTTGCAGGATGACATCTACCCAACTGAGCCACAGCAGCCAGGGCACAACCAGACAGTGAATCTTAATCCTTCTCCACAAAACCAGAAGGAATACTAAGTATCTTTGATTTATTTATTCTGGATCCACTTTTTAAGAACATAGAAGCTAACTGATACATATAACTTAATCTGCTTGGAGAGAATATAGACTCACTTCTCAGTACTTCCCTAAAGCAGCTTGGGTGCAATTCACAATTTCCTGTCATTTCACTATGACATCACCGATTTGGAAGCTATAAGGCAGGGTGAACAGAGAAAATGTACCATTTAGCATCTCAAGACTGACCCGAATACAGCTATTTGAATTGTTTTGTTTTATTCAAAGATTTCCTCTGCGTAGTCCAGATTCCCCTACTAACCCACCAGAAATGAAATGAAGGAAAAAAAGCAATCCTTCAGTCAGTGCCTATTCTAACAAAGGCTACGTATTGAATAAATGGTGCTGGCATTCCACTATTACAACCACATTTTAAAAGACAGGAAAAATACTCTTTGTATATTTTATACAACTCATCCCCCTTTCTTTATCCTCCAGTAAGCTTTCACAGGAATATAATTTTAGCTCACTGAAAAGCCAGATAATTAACAGATATTTACTTACACAGAACTAACATTGATGAGGATGTACTTGACGGGATGCTTTTTATTTACATTTTCTTTTTTATTGATGATTTATCCAACTTGCTTCCAGTCACAGAAATAGTCAATAGCAGAGGGGAATGTTTATTATTTGCAAGCCATTTGATTATTTTCTAAAATCAAATGTCTATATAAAGTTTTTTCTTTCTCTTTTTTCAATGTCTATATAATTTAATAGACACTCGAAAATTAAACAATAAAAATAACACTGGTTTATTCCACCACCTTCAAGTTTCTTTTACTGGGAAGAACTATGTTATTTTCAGTCTTTTTCAACATGTTAGTGTTTTCTGAAGACCCAGCCAGGCAATGAGATGCATTTTAGCATCACGAGAGGAGCACTGGACCAAAAGTCAGGCAATTAACTAACAGGACAACGTCCCTACTGACCTTCCTAAGCTTCGTTTTCCTCTTTGAAGTCCTTTCCAGCTCCAATACTGTGAACTGAATTCCAACAACTACACCACGGAGTCACAAACTTCATAAATATGAAACAGATGACAAATTAACCTCTGTATTCTAAGAATTCGAAGTAAAAAAAGTGAACTTGAAATGATAAAGCTACCCCAACAAATGGCCTAGTAGTAACTGCATTACTGCTTCATGATTTTTTTTCACCTGTATTAATTTCAGAAAACAGTTTATTTGTTCTGACCTTTTAAAGGTCATCTATTTACCATGTGTTTTAAAAGCCAGTCCATTTTTATCATTTGAAGTATGTACCTAATTCTTTTTTCAAAACACTGGAATTTTTCTGGTGACAAAAACAGACCTGTGTATTTTCTCTGAAGCAGAGTAAAATTAGTCAACAAAAGAATCACTTTCGGGAAACTTTACAATGAATACATCATGACACAAGACTAGAAAGAGTATCCCCCCATCAATTCAAGATGACACAACAAACTTCCATCCACATGAAACCTGCAAACTGGAAACTCCAGACAAAAACTATTTCAAGACTGTTGTAATTCAAAGGCTCCAGTGACGGTGCGGTGGAATTCATGGGGATTTTACAATACAATTCTGACACCCTTCCGCAATTAATGCCAAATCTGATACGACCCCCATCTTTTTCTTCCCCACCACTTCCCCTTTGAAAAATGACTTCAGAAGCATCACTATGCAACCCAGGCTCTCCAACTAGGTTGCTGCCCTTTTATTCACAAATGACGCTGGCCTCATAAAAGGCATAAATTACTTTTCATAAAAAGGGCCTCAGGAGTACAAGCCCTTTCTAGAACTAAGGGAGTTCTCACTGTTCTTTCTTGGTGTGACCCAAGAATACTTTATCAGATCCTATTAACCCAGAGGACCCAGCCCAAGGCGAGTTAGAATGGTTTTGAGGAACTGTTATCACAGGCTTCTTGGGAAGAAGCCAGATAAACTCACCAAGTTTCGTTTTGCTTTTTTTTTTTTTAAAGTCTGGGTGGAACTTACTTTCTCTCTAGGACGTGAGATGCCTCCCTAACGGGTGTTCGAGAACAGGCTTCCCTTTAATTTATACTAGGTCACTCACCCTTCACCAGAGTGAGAACACACAGCCTGCCCTCTTCCTGGTCAGTGCCGATGTGGCCAGAGCAGCGGGGCATAGAGATCCTTTGAACCCCTCAAGGTTCAGAGACCCTCAGCCTGATCTCCCTTCCTCCGGCACGACGCTCCTTTCCCTGGCGCCCGCCCTGGGTCTTTCTAAGCTATCCTTGCCCGGCTCCTGGGACAAAGCAGGGTGACGGGAGGTTTCCTCGGGGGAGGAGGAGGGGGTGGAGTGGGCGGAGAGGGCCCTGGCCGGAGCGGGCGCGGGGAAGCGGCCCTCCGCTCCGCGCACACTTACCCGACAGTTCGTCCGGCTCCAACCCGGTCTCAGTGTCCAGCCCGCAGATGACAAAGTAGTCGGCGAAGCGACTGGGCGCCGAGCCCCCTCCGCCACCGCCGCCGCTCATGGCGCCGAGGCCGAGCCGGCCGTGCGGAGCGCGGAGCCCCCGCACCCAGGCGCCCGCCCGGCCTCAAGCCGCCCCTCCTGCCGCCGCCGCTACCGCGGCTCGGGCCGCCGCCCCCGGCCCTGGCCCGGTCCCCTCGGCCGCTGTGGCTGCCGTGACAGGGCAGGGGGGCACCGGGCCGCCCCGCACCGCATCCTGAACACCTTCACCTCCGCGCTTCCGCCGCTACCGCCAACCGAGAGCACCGCGGCCCGAGTAAGCCAGAGGAAAGCGGAGAGAGCTCGGCGGAGAGCCCTCACCGCGGACCCCTCCCGCCGCGCCTGCGCAGGCCCTGTCTGGTAGGGGGCGGGCGCCTGGCGAAAAGATGACGTGATGCTCCTCGAACCCCACGGGCCGCAGCGTCCACGGTCGTAGCTGCAGCGCAGCCGGTCACTAACTTGTCGTCCGCAACCTCCACTCCCTCGGGGCTATAACTCCTTTGAGAGGGTTGAGAAGGTGCGGGATGAGTGAGCGTGGGACCCAGACCCATGCTCCATTCCCACCTCTTCCTCTGGCGATAGTTTGGAGATCTGCTTAACCCTGGCCCAGTCACAGGGATAGGGCAGCAATACTGAGCTCGGAAGCCCACCTCATCCCATCTCCAGGCTGTGGGCTGAGAACCTAGATAGAGCCTTCTCCCTGAGCCCACTCCCTGGCGTCCATGTCCGGCCCTTTCCCCAGTACAACTGAGAATGCCCTCTCTTTTGACGGAGGTGGATCAACTCGTCCCATATTTTCCCTTGTTTTACAAACGGGGAAACTGAGGCCCAAAAAGAAGCAAGAACTTCCTCCAAGCAAGAGTCTAAAAGACAAAGCCTGGACTAGAATCCCTGGGTCCTGGTCAGCTTCCAGCTCCCCACTCCCACCCCAGCCAGGCCTTTCCCCACATACCATGCTGTCACTTTTTCCCTCCTTGAGCCTCCAGAGGCCCCTGCACTTGGGCGCTGTCCTTCTGCTTCTGAGAATTCTCAGACCCATGCCTGAACTGGTCCTCCAGAGAGGAGTGGGAGTGGGGGTGGATGAGGAGGAGCCTTGGGACCCTCTGATTTGGTTACCCACAGAAGGTAGGCAGGAAACTGGAGATCAGAAGCCAGGAAGGTTATAAAGAAGAGTAGTTGCTAGCATGGGCTCTAGAAACAGAACACTCAGGTTTGAATCATGACTTTGTCATTTAACGTGTAACCTTGGGCAATCTCTAAATTTCAGCAGTCATGATTTTTGTGAAGATAACATAAGATAAATGTGCACACAGGTAAAGTGGCCAGAATAGTGCCTGGAACACAGAAGGCACTCCATACATATTATAAATTGTTATTCCAGCAAGATGTATGCTCAAGAATTGCTAGAGCAGGCTGCTACTAAGGGCCCTAGAAGGCAACTAGATTCCCCAAGAGCTGACCCTGGGCTCTCTCCTGGCTTCTCTTCTGGGTATTTATCTCAAGCTTTTGTTCCCTTAGGGAGGATGGCCTGGAGGTCACAGCTGACATCACTTGGAACCATAGCACCTACCCCTCCCTGTAGGTAACCTGACTGAGCTTGTGTAAGAAAAATGGAGAGAAGGTAGCTTCACAAAGCCCATTGTTATGAGCAAGGGAACATCAAAAGGAGTCACACTCCTTTTTTTGTCTTTCCACCATGCCAGTTTTGCTAAGGGAGACCTCTGCAATAAGCCAATAGTGTCACATGCACATAGAGAGGAAGACCTTGTGGGATATAAGCAAGCAGAACCAGCATCCAATGCAAAGTCCCAGTCACTGGAAGTGTCTGCAGTTGGAGAGGTGGGCCTGAGTCAAGCTAGGCAGCTAGAGTGATGGCATGTGTCCATTGGAATGGAAGCCCAGCAGGGCTCCAAGTCTGTGGTACAGCCAAGCTCAATCACTAGATAGTCGGAACTCTGAATTCTTAAAAGTCTATGGGCACAGGGGTGGGGGGTTCCCACTTATAACAATGTTCAGATGGACTCATTGTCCAAGTGTCCAGACTTGTGGTTTGGGGTGTTCTGGGCCCCTCCTAAGGGCCCATTACCTCAGTCTTAATATAGCACTTGGCATAACTGTCATGGCTGACAGTGACTCTGTCTTGGATTGTCAAAGATGTCCAGAAAGTTGGCTCTTTCCTAGCCAGTGTGGCTCAGTTATGTTGCCAGTTCAATTCTCTGACAGGGTTGCAGGTTTCGTCCCCCAGTCAGGGGACTTATGGAAGACAAACAATGTTTCTCTCTCACATTGATGTTTCCTCTTTCTCCTTCCCTTCCCTCTAAAGTCGAAAATAAAATAAAATAAAATAATTTGCTCTGCTCCTGTTCTGTACACCCATACAGGGTGATGCCCCACCCTAGCCTGTATCTCCAGGACACTAAGACAGTAGAGGGAGCTCAGAGAGCTAAATAGTTACAAAGCACAAAAGAGGGGCATCTCTCCAGATTGGGAAATGGTCATGGAAGGCTTACAGAAGGAGGTATAATCTGACTTGAGTTCCAAAGAATCAAAGGGAATTTTTCAGGTAAAAGGGGGAGAAAAAGAAGATATACAACAACAGGGAGTGACAAATTGAAATATTACAGCAAGTAATTTGTTCAAGCAACAGCAAGTAATTCGTTTCAATGGGAGATGGAGAGTTAAAAGGAGATGAAATCAGTGAAAGAGGAGAGGGACAGAACAGGAAAGACTTCCAATGACAGGCTAAAGAATTTGCCCTGTAAAGTGCGCAGGCAAGGGGATGATAAATTAAAGGAATCTAAGCCAAGGAGTGACAAAATCTGACCCACATCTTCAAATGATCTTAGAAGAAACTTAGAAAAGACTTAAATGTCCTTAGTTTGAAAGTCCAGGCTTCCGGCCAAGAAGGAGGTATAAGTAGACACACTGTGCCTCCTTGCACAACCAAAAGAAGGACAACAACAAATTTAAAAACAAAAAATAACCAGAACTGCCAGAAAATAGAACTGTATGGAAGTCTGACAACCAAGGAGTTAAAGAAGAAACATTCATCCAGACCAGTAGGAGGGGCGGAGATGGGCAGCCTGGCAGAGAGGACTCACAGCAAGATGGTGGCTGGCGGGCCTGGTGAGGCAGCGGCTGATGGAGCAGCTGGTCCCACATTTACATTCAGATAAACCAGGAGGAACAACTGGGGAGCCAGACAGACCATGCAACCCAGGGTTTCAGTATGGGGAATAAAGCCTCAAAACCTCTGACTGAAAACATCTGTGGGGGTTGAGGCAGCAGGAGAAACTCCAGCCTCACAGGAGAGTTTGTTAGAGAGACCCACAGGGTCCTACAATGCACACAAACCCACCCACAGGTAATCAGTACCAGAAGGGCCCAATTTGCTTGTGGGTATCAGGGGATGGTGACTGAAATCCAGCAGAGAGCGGAGCAAGCACCACTGTTCCCTCTCCGACCCCTCCTCCATATACAGCACCATAACACTGAGACCTAGGTTCCCCCATCCTGGTGAACACCTAAGGCTCCATCCCTTTCTACGTGACAGGCATGTCCAGACCAAAAAAATGGCCCAAATGAAAGAACAGATCAAAGCTCCAGGAAAAACAACTAAGCGACAAAGAGATAGCCAACCTATCAGATGCACAGTTCAAAATACTGATAATCAGGATGCTCACAGAATTGGTTGAGTATGGTTACAAATTAGAGGAAAAAATGAAGGCTATGCTAAGTGAAATAAAGGAAAATGTACAAGGAACTAACAGTGATGGGAAGAAAACTGGGATTCAAATCAATGGAGTGGACCAGAAGGAAGAAATAAACAGTCAACCAGAACAGAATGAAGAAACAAGAATTCAAAAAAATGAGGAGAGGCTTAGGAACCTCCAGGACATCTTTAAATGTTCCAACATCCGAATTATAGGTACCAGAAGGGGAAGAGGAAGAGCAACAAGTGGAAAACTTATTTGAACAAATAATAAAGGAGAACTTCCTCCAATCTGGCAAAGGAAATAGACTTCCAGAAAGTCCAGGAAGCTCAGAGAGTCCCAAAGAAGGTGGGCCCAAGGAGGAACACAGCAAGGCACATCATGATTACATTAGCCAAGATTAAAATGAAGGAGAGAATTATAGAAGCAGCAAGAGATAAGGGGACTGTCACCTACAAAGGAGTTCCCATCAGACTGTCAGCTGATTTCTCCAAAGAGACCTTACAGGCAAGAAGGGGCTGGAAAGACGTATTCCAAGTCATGAAAGGCAAGGACCTACATCCAAAATTGCTCTATCCAGCAAAGCTTTCATTTAGAATGGAAGGGCAGGTAAAGTGCTTCCCAGATAAGGTCAAGTTAAAGGAATTCATCATCACCAAGCCCTTATTATATGAAATGTTAAAGGGACTTATCTAAGAAAAAGAAGATCAAAACTATGAACAGTAAAATGACAACAAAATCACAATGATCAACAACTGAACCTAAAAAAACAAAAACAAAACAAAACAAGCAAACAACTAGAATAGGAACAGAATCACAGAAATGGAGATCAGGTAGAGAGTTATCAGCAGCAAACTAGGAGGGGGAGAAAGGGGGAAAAGGTACAGAGAATTAGTAGCATAGAGGGTAGATAGAAAATAGACAGGGGGAGGTTAAGAATAGTATAGGAAATGTAGAAGCCAAAGAACTTGTATGTGCGACACATGGACATGAACTAAAGCGGGGGAATGTAGGTGGGAGGGGATGTGTAGGGTGGAGGGGAATAAAGGGGGGGAAATATGATAACTGTAATAGCATAATCAATAAAAATATTTTTTAAAAAAAGAAAAAGAAAGTCCAGAGACTTTTTATCCAATGTGTCTAGGGAGATGAGGGGCTGGGAGACCTCTCATGGTAACTTAACTCATAAAATACAAATTAGAAACTAAAGTCTGACTATATTAATTTGCCCTGGGAAATAGAACAGCTCAGAGGCCCAGAATACTCAGCTGTAAAGTGATCTCCTTCCCAGTAGGAAATATGTTTGGCAGAGTGATTGCTTCTTCGAGAGTCAGGAAAAACAACAACGAGAAAACAGAGCTGGATGCTTTTAAGATTTAGTGTTTAAATCCCCACTCCCTCTCTAACCAGCTGTATGAGCTGAGGCACATCAGTTAACCTCTCTGGAATGCTAATCATTCTTACCCTTCATGAGATTGCTTTAAAGGTTTAAAAATTAATTTAAAAAAGAATTCAAAATATCTGAGACATAATATACTCTTAATAAGTGCCATCTTGGAGCACCCATTTCAACACGAAGGACATGAAAGAGAGCAAGTGGACATCTGAGGGAAGATAATTCCAGGAAAGTGTGTGAGGCAGAAAATGTGCTTGGAGTGTTCAAGGAGCAATAAGAAAGCTAGGGCGGGTGTAATGTACGGCGTAGGGAAAACAGTCGACAGTATCATAATAAGCTTGTACTGTGTCAGATGGTCACTAGACTTATCAGGGTGGTCACTTCGTTAGGTATATAAATGTTGAATAACTATTTCACACACCTGAAGCTAATATAATACTGTATATTAACTATGTTTTAATAAAAAATAAATTTTAAAGAAAAGTACTCATCACAAGAAAAAAATTTGTAATTATGTATAGTGATGGATGTTAACTAGATTTATTATGGTGATCATTTTGCAATGTGTGCAAATATCAGATAATTATGTTGTACATTTGCAATATGTCAATTATATCTTTTTAAAAAGATTGTATTTATTTTTTTTGAGAGGGGGGAAGGGAGGGAGAGAGTGGGAGAGAAACATCATAGGCCCCCAAGTGGGGACCTGGCCTGCAATCCAGGCCTGTGTCCTGATCCTGACTGGGAATGAATCTGATGACCTTTCAGTTTGCAGGCCAATGCTCAACCCATGCCACCAAGCCACACCATCTAGGGGCAATTATACCTGGAAATAAAGAAGGAGAGTGAGAGACAGAGGCAGAGAAGGAGGGAGCGAGGGAGGGAAGGAGAGAGAAAGTCTGAGTCCTCCCTCCATTGGGAATGAGGAGAGATTCAAACCTCACAAGTCCATGTGTATGAGCAGGAACTCTCACCCTCAACTCACACCTTAACCACAATTTAAAAACAAACAAACAAAAAACAAGCTACTGAAAATGTGAAGCGTTGTGGTTACATGAAATCCAGAAAATCACTAATCATGTTTTGAAAAATTCTTGTAACTTCATTTAATAAGTTACTTCTACCTTTACTGAGTGCTGCTGTAGTGAAAAAACTGGGAAATAAACATAAATTGATATTGTGTAAAATGCAATGATATATATAAAATGCATGTAATAAATCCCTTATATTAACATAAAGAGAAAAGTACAATTTTATTAATAAATCAGTTTCCCTTTGCTTAATATACAGTCAACAAATATTTTTAAATTATCAGTTTGAAGGGACACCCTGCTGGGGACCAAAGTGTCCATAACCCATCCCCACCTCAGAATTTGGAAAGCCCAAAATGAATCATGTTATGACTCCTCCTCTGTACCGCCCTTCTTACCCCATTTTCTCTAATTTGTGTGAGCTAATATATACAAAACATCCTCCCTGACCATATCCCAGCCCGATAAACAGCCCTAGCAGTTCAGGCCTTAGATTGGGGCCCTGCTGCCCCAACTTAGACCTATATCTCTCGACAGGAAGAGCTACATGGGTCCAAAAATCCATGAGCCAATCCTTCCTCCACTAAAAAAAAAATCTCAGGCAGCAAGAGCTTCCCCATCTGCTACTTCCAAACTAGCCCTGCCTTGGGCCCAAAGGGAAAAGCAGTGGTGGGGCACTGTGTGAGGAACTCTCACCCGGCCTCATACACTGTCTAGGCAAGGAGGCTGGGAGAGACCCCTAACCTTCCCACCTGTACATTCTTACCTTGGCTCCAGGTAGAGCCTCTAAAGAGAGGATAGGGCCAAAGCTGGATTCCAGGATAATATCGGATTAATTGTCCTCCTTCACCTGTTGATCTCCCTCAAGGCCAAGCTCAAGTCCTATCTCTTCCTAAGGGTCCTCCACTGGAGACTTCTAGAACCTTCTCCATCTCATCACACAGGGTTTTCATACCAGCCGTTGTCCTTCCCCCAAAGCAATTTATGTTAGTAATGTCTTGTTTATCCTACCAGAGATAGTCTGTACTTACACCAGCAGAGGTGCTTCTGCCAGTGACATTGGGATCCACCTGACTCTACACAGGCAGAACCTGCCCACTCCCCAGCTCACAGTACGGCATTCAAGAAGGATCACAGGATGAACCCACAGGAACTCAAAACGCTTCCTCTCCAATGCTCAATGAAGAGTTCACCATGTGCAAACTGAAATGAATCCCACTGATCATACGGAAAAACATAAGCTTCATAATACAGGCTTTCTGCCCTGGCTGGTGTGGCTTGGTGGACTGAGCATGGGCCTGTGAACCAAAGGGTTGCCGGTTCGAATCCTAGTCAGGGCACATGCCTGGGTTGCGGGCCAGGTCCCTAGTTGGGGGCAGATGAGAGGCAACTATGCATTGATGTTTCTCTCCTTCTCTTTTTCCTTCCATTTCCCTCTCTCTAAAAATAAATAAATAAAATATTTTTTAAAAATACAGGCTTTCTTAAAAAGGGAAACACAGACCTGGCCAGTGTGGCTCAGTTGGTTAGGCATTGTCCACAAGGCCGGTTCAATTCTGGTCAGGGCATAAGCCTGGGCTGCAGGCCAGATCTGTGGTTGGGGGCATGTGAGAGGCAACTGATTGATGTTTCTCACATCAATGTGACATCAGAGTGTATATCGCTCACTTTCTCCCTCCCTTCCCCTCTCTCTAAAAATAAAACAAACAAACAAAAAACTAGAAACACAATACAGCTACATATAGGGACACACCCACAGGCATTTCTGACAGCCAGCTCTCTCTGCACAGTAGTCTGTCTCCACAAAAGGAGTCACACATGCTTTGCTTTCCCTTGTCTTCCTGTCCCACTGGTACCCAACACCTTAGTCATAATCAGCTTTGGGCTCTTCATGTCTCTTCAATGACACAAGCTCCCTAAATCAGTTAAAAAATCAGACAGTACCCTTCAGCTACCATTACCCATAGCAACGAGGAAGCCCCAAAGAAGAGTCAGCACCAAGCAGCAGCATTCTGTGACATGGGGAAGTATGAAGTTGAGCAACAGGAGGAACAAATTGCAGATAATGTGCAGAAGTGGTGCAACTTTTCCCAAAACAGTGCGTGAGCACACCCATATGTGTATCTATATACGCGTCTGTTGGAGATTCTTTCTAAGTGAGTGAGCATTTGTGATGGGGGATCATGTATATGTATGTGCTTATATATATATATTAGGTGTGTGTTGTGTGTTTGCATGTGTAAATTTGTGTGTGTATGTGTGCGTGTATCTGAGGAGGCTGAGCAGGGCAGTGTGGCTAGACCAGGTAAAAAGAGGAGTACCTGGGGTTCTTGACAAACCCAGGCAGTGACTCACTGGTGGTCCCTGTGTTCCCTCTTTCCCTCTACCCTTCTAGGTTGAGAGCCTTTTGAGTGTCTGGGTAGATGACCTTACATGTTCTGCATCCAGTCCATATAGCTTGTGAACACAGTGGGTTCACTATTCTCATCACCTTGAGGGCCAAGAGCTTCCTGGGAAAGGCCAGATGGTCTAGTAAAGAAAAGTGAAACCAGATCCCAGAAAGAAGGTGTATTTAACTGTGACTGAGCTCTCAAAGATTTTGGGGGGTAAAAGAATTGTTATGTATACTGATTGTGGTGGAACTTACACAATTGTTTATGTTTGTCAAACCTCACAGATCCTTACGCTAAAAAAGCGTGAATTTTTACTGTATGTAAATGGTACCTTAATAAAAAATGGGAAAAATACATACAATTAACCTTTGAATATTTTAATATTTTTCCAGCTGACTGTAAACAAAAACATAATCATACTATCAATTTTCTAATTTATATCAATTTGCCTTTAGTATGACAGAAAAAACATACAAGAATTATTACATGGAGAACAATTAGTATTTACTTATTGGAGTGAATAAATCAATAATGAACTTGAAAGAATTAAAATAGCACAACAGGACTTTTAACACATTATGAACTAACTGCAATCAAAATAAACTGAATTTCTCAAGTACAGAGCATCATGTCATAGATTGGATCTGGAGAACACTTTGTCTTTACTCAAACATAAGAAGATACCCTGCAGCTCAGTTGGTTAGAGTGTTGCCCTGACACACAGAGGCTGCAGGGCCCATCCCCGCAGGGCACATGCAAGAATGCACCAGTGAGTGCACAAACAAGGGAAACCACAAATTGACCTCTCTCTCTCTCTCAAATCAATCCCCAGGGAGCCTATAATTAGAAAAAAACCTCTGAAACAAATTGCACTTATAATCAGCTTCTCCATTGTTTAATTATTAGTAACCTGCAGGTTAGATCTTTTTTTTTAAAGAGTTTTACTTATTTTTTAGAGAGAGAGGAAAAGAGGGAGAAACAGAAGGGAAGAAGTATCATTCAGTTGCATCTCACACACCCCTAACTAGGGACCTGGCCCACAACCCAGGCCTATGCCCTGACCGGGAATCAAACTAGCAACCTTTTGGTTCGGAGGCTAGCACTCAATCCACTGAGCCACACCAGCCAGGGTGAATGTTCAGACCTTCTAATTAGCACAAGATATATGGACTGCAAAGAGTTAATATAACTGCAGCCAAAAGAAAAAAAACAAAATGCTTTTTTTTAATAGCTTGTATAGCCTTCTTGTGGATAAAAATACCAAGCCCACCCACTAGGCTTTGTCATGTGTTAGAACTGGTCCCACCACAGCCACCTTCCTGGGCTGCCAGGGGCAAAACAACATAAAGCCAGGAACTACTCAACTGAAAGCCTCTGAGACTGGGATTCAGAGGTGTGGCTGGGTCACCCCCTGGCCTGCCACCTCAGCTCCTGCCTGCTGCTCAGTAAGTTTGCTAAGCTCAGGTTATGATTTATCATTTGTGCCTCTGGCCCCTCAGGGCCTGAGGGTAACAGCCAGGGCTGCCACTCATATCTATACAGATTGAGCGTTGTCCAAGACACAACATTTATTGTGATCACTGTTAATTTATACAGTTAGTATGACAGTTTTCCAATAGATGGCAGTACAGTATGTTAAGAAAGGCCACCTTGTTCTAGGTCACCCAAAATCGCAGTGTGAGCTAACCGTGGAGCTGTACTTTCTCTGCATTGCCCAACAGCGTGCTGGTAAACATTAGGCCACGGGAAGCATAACTGGGCCTCGCAGGACTAGGAAGTTAACACCAGTTGTTCTCTCTCTCTCTCTCTCTCTCACACACACACACACACATACACACACACAGTGCTTCTTCTTGCCCCTCTTCTTCCTTCTTCTCCCTCATCTGTTTACAAGTATTCTCTACTGGATAAAGTAGTTGGCAGTCAACTTCATTTCTATCTCCTTCAATTATGCTCAGGGCCAGTTTCATGGTTGTTCCACCTAGGTACAGGACTCTGTATTCGAAGGGCCACACACTTGGTTTAGTGCTCTGTTGTTACCATCTTAAAATTCTTTAATAATTTTATCTTCGAACTTGTGTCTCGTGACATCTAATGGAGCAAAGGAGCACTCGCGTGAGCAGATGCTGTCATGAGCAATCCGCACATCCACTGTTCCTTGTGGCTTCATTCCCACACAGCATTTGCAATATTCCATGAGCAAAGAACCCCAGTGGACCTGTGAGACCTGGGAGTTTAGCGATCCTCAAAGCCAGAACCAGGCAAGCATGTTATGTCTACAACCGCGCACAAGCGAGGGTGCTGACTATCCTGGCTGGGTATGCCTTCCATTCAAACCAGAACTTGCTTCCCATGCAGAAAGGAAGCAATGGCATTCTAAGAAATGCAAATGACCAAGGAATCCTATCTCATTTTTATTGACGTGACTTCCTTGTAGTAACCGATCACTTGCCAAAAATGATGACATAGAGGGAAAGGCAATGCATAGTTCCTTTTCCTTTCAGTCCTTTCTTACTCATCTGTAAATCCAAGGTAGAGAATGTTGGTAGAATGTGTGCATGTCAAGAGGTGAAATTAAAAAAAAAAAAAGAAGTGAAATCCTAAGAGCTGAGTCACTCTTCACCGCAGCATTTCCACTATTCATGTAAGAATGAAATACATATTCATGTTTGAGGTTCAAAGTAGAAATGTATGATTTCAGTGATTCCACAGGCAGTTAAATACTCTTATATTTGCATTTAAAATTGGCACTGCATGATAGAAAGATAAATGTAAAATTCAAGGTAATAATTTACATTTTAAATTCTTTTTTCTTAGAACAGTATTAAATGGAAAATAAAAACACCATGACAAGTCAAAATGACCCTAGAAGAAAGAAAAAATCTCTACATTTTAGTTCTTTTAATGACACTTTTCCTTCCTGCTTTTTGAACAAAGGACTTGCTGCATTTTCATTTTGCAAATTATACAACTGGCCCTGATCATTCCTTTGTTTATTGCAGAGGCTGGAAAGCTATGAACTCTAAAAACTAGAGTTCTGCATGCAAACTAGGCCCCACAAATTAGATGCACTTACAAGAAATTTGAATAATAAGAAGAAACAGAGACCCATTTTCTCCCGCATCTTTTGGCAGCGCTCCATCAACAGGTAGCGTTGTAGAGATGCCAATGGTCCATCTCCAGTCCAGTGGATGATGTGATGGAATTGCAGTGGCAAAAGCAATGGATTCTCTTCCAGGACCTTAGAAGCACCAAGAGGTTCTGCAGAAAACTAGACCCTGTCCTGAGCTCTGAATCACAGCTCTAGCGGTGAGTTCTTGAACAGTTACTGACTGTTCTGGGTTTTTCTAGGAGTCATTTTTGGATCTTCAGTCTAAAACCTGCTCCTCCAAACTTTCCAGTGATTTTGTAAAATCTAAAATTCCATATGTGAAGTCCTTTTTTCTGCTTAAAATATCTAGAATATGATTGATTGAGACCCACTCCAAAATGTCACACATTCTAATGGAATGCACCTCTATCATAATGTAATATCCTTAATAATAATGATACTAAGCTGAAACATCTGGTCAATTAAAAAAATATAACACATAATTTGTAAGTATATATTTATTCATTAAACCTTTTTTAAAAAATAAGACAAAATTTATTTAGAAAGTTACAGAGGCAAAAGAAGGGCCCATGGAGTTTAGGAGAGAAAGGTCTAGATATAAGATGCTTAGAGGGAAGGAGAGGGGGAGGAGAAAGGTGCAGGCGTGCCCCCTGAGGGGAGAGCACGCTAAACCCCTTTTTAACTTAAAATAAACTTGGCATAGTTTCTTGGTCTACACTGCTCCACATCATTACTGTCCCAACCGATTCCAGACTTCAGGTTCACGGCATTTTCAACAGCACCGTCCTTTTTATGAAGTAGGAAGTTGAAAATGTTGAACCTGTTAGATCCAATTTTTCACTAAATATAGAAGCTCCAGGCACACTTTTCTCTCTGCAGTTGCTTGTCTCCGAGCCCCCCTCTCATCCCTCGGACTGCATCTCCACATCAGCTCTCCCACCAGTCTCCTGCCCCCTGGGGACTTCTTGTTCGTTCCTTCACCCCTCCTCAACCTCCCCTCACAGCAACATAGGTTCTGTCCTCCAAGAGCTAATGGTTAGTTAAGAGAGGTAGAAAAGTAAATAAATGTAACAGTATTGAGAACTTTTCATTCCTTTAGCAGCTGTACAAAAACTCCCCGCAGAGGAGGCCACCTTGTGGTTTAAGCCTGAAATTTCAAGCATTATCTTTTGATGGTACAGGAGATCCTGTCAACGGTGTCACATCTGTTTGGATCCAGCAACCCTGCTCACACCTCATTTTAGTTTTGTTTATTCCTCTGGTATTTTAAAAATTAAATTTAATGGAATTTATTATATCAACTCAAATAAGACAGTTTTATCGTTCCCTTTCAATCGTTACATCTAGTATTTCTTTCTCCTTCCTTGAAGCATTTGGCCAAAGCCTTCAATACTATGTCAAATTATAGCAATGATAGTGGGATTCTTTACTTAGCTTCCAATCTAAAGAGAATGCATCTAAAGTTTTCCATTAAAAATAACATTTGCTGTAGCATTTTGGTAAACAATGTATCAAAACAAATCACTCATTACTGACTTGTTGCAATTGTTATTGACCTTTATCAAATGTTTTCTTGTATCAAGACAATATGATTTTCTCCTCTTAATGTGGTAAATTACACTGATAAATTCTTCTGGTGTTTAACCATCCCTGTATTCTGAGGATAAGTTCTATTTATTCTTTTTTTTTTAAATATTTTATTTTTAGACAGAGGGGAAGGGAATCAATGTGTGGTTGCCTCTCATGCGCCCCCTACTGGGGACCTGGCCTGCAACCCAGGCATGTGCCCTGACTGGCAATCAAACTGGTGAAGCTTTGGTCTGCAGGCCAGCACTCTGTCCACTGAGCCACACCAGCCAGAACAAATGCTAGTTATTCTTGATGCATTTTCTAAATATAGGAGCTGGCTTTAGATATATATTTTAGGATTTTTGTATCAGTGTTCATTAATAAAATGAAGAGTTTTTTTGTTTTAACTGCATTATTCTCTTCATGTTTTGGGATCAAAATTACATTTGACTTGTACAATGAACTGGAGAGATTTCTTTTTCTATTCTCTGGAAAAGTTCCATATGAGTAAACTGTTTCTTCAAAGTTTGTTAGAACTTACCTGAAAAACACCTGGGCTTTGAGAGGTGAGTGATTACCTTTGCAATTCCTTTCATGTATTTTGGTTTCACTATATACGTTTTGTTTTTTCTTGTGCCAGTTATGGCACTGTATATTTTTGTTTTAGTTATTTATCCATTTCTAGCTTTTCCAGTATACATTTCCTGTAACTCAGTAATATACAAATTGTTTTTCTGCATATAGCCATTTTTCCTTCTTTAATCTGCTTTATTTGTACATTTTCTTTTTTGCCTCAATCTTGCAAAACATATATGACCTAATCTTTTCAAAGGGTCAACATTTTTTAATCTTTTCTATTGCTTTTTTGTTCTTTATTGCATTAATTTCTGCTGTTATTTTATTCTTCCTTGTTTTTTGCTTTGGGGCTTTGTCTAGAGCTCTATTTCCAACATACTTATGTAATGTTAATTTAGTTTTTGAATTAAACTATTCTGATGTAAGTATAGAATTATATGTAGCTGTTAAGAAATACAGAGACAGATTATTTACCTGTTACCCAGTTTCCTCCAAAGGCAGTATCTTGGAAAAGACAGTATCACAACCAGGCTATTGACACTTCAGTCAGTCCAGATGCGAAACAGTTCCATCACAAGGGTCCCTTATGTGGCCCTTTCATGGCCACCCATTTCTGTCCTACACCCACCCCTTAATTCCTGATCTTTACTCCATATCTACAATTTCTAAAATGTTATAGAAATGAATCATACAGTATATAACATATTATGATCTTTTCTCACTCAGTATAACGCTGGAGATTCCTCCAGGTTGCTGTACAAATCAACAGTTCATTCCTTTTTTATTGTTGAGTAACCCATCCTATGATGTACTAGTGTTAGCAGTTTATCCACTGAGGAATAGCTGGATCATTTCCAGTTTGAGGCTATCATGAATCAAGCTGTTATAAACATTTATATACAGGTTTTTGTGTGAACAGTCTTTATTTTTCTGAGATAAACACCCTGGAATGCAACTGCTGGGTCATATGATAGTTGCATGCTGAGTTTTTTTGAAGCAACTGCCAAACTGATTTCTGGATTGGCTCTACCGTTTAACACTCCCACTAGGACAGGTGAAGGCAGGCAAAGGGGAGTAAAACGGGGATATCTGTGACAGTGTCAATGATAAAATTAAAGTTTAAAAAATGATTTAAAAAACTTGAGAATTCTTTGTATATTCTAGATACCAGGTCTGTGTTGGATACGTGGTATGCAGTTCTTTTCTCCTACTCTGTAGCTTCAGACCTTACGCATAGTTGGGGCAGGGGGAGGTTAGGAGGTGGAGGAAATGAACTAAAAGGAAGGACTCATGGGCACGGACAGCAGTGTGGTGACTGTTAGTGGGGAGTAGGGTATAAGGGGATTAAATGGTAATGGGAAAATACAATAAAGATTCCATTTAAAAGACACAAACATTTTTACAGTACAATTTATTAATTCTCCCTTTTATAGATCATGCCACTGGTGCCAAGTCTTAAGAATTCTTTATCTAGGTTTAGATACCAAGTATTTTGACTAAAAGTTTTAGTTCTACATTTCAATTTTTTTAAATTAATTTTGTGTTAATTTATAGATAAGATTTGAGTTTTCAGGTGCAGGTTAATTTTATCTGTGGATGTCCAATTGCTCCAGCATCATTTGTCTAAAAGGCTATCTCTTCTCCATAGAATTGCTTTTGCATCTTTGTCAAAAACCTGTTTTTGACATATGTGAGTCTCTTTCTGGGTTCTTTATTCTGTCCCACTGCTCCGTGTATCTATACCTCTCCCAATACCACAGTGTCTTGATTACTGTGGCCATAAAATAAACTTTGAAATCTGGAAAAGTAATTCCTCCTACTTCATTCTACTTTTTTGAGATTTTAGCTATGCTACTTCCTTTGCCTTCCCATATGCATTTTAAAATAATCTTGTTTAAATATACCACATAAATTACAGGGATATTGATGGGAATTACATTAAACCCATAGATCATATAAGGCAGTGATTTTCAACTTTTCACCCCATAGCACACAAATGACTCACTAAAATTCAGTGGCACACCAAAAAATTAATGTTTTCTGATCTGACAAAAAAAAATTGGTATAATTTTGATTCACTCACATTGGATGGCTATTGCTGTGTTTGCGATTGCCATCTTTTTATTTGATATTCTAAGGGAAAAGAGGTCAGTGCACCTGACTAAATAATCAAGTGTTGCACGCTTTAAAAACTCTTGCAGCACGCCAGTTTAAGACAGTTGATACAGGCATTTGGTAATGTGGGTAACAGCCAGAATTTGTATGTATAGCTGCATCTGGATACACAAAAACAGGATGGAAAAATAATCTCTACCTATACGTAAGGCTTGGGAGATTTTTGTATCCCAGGTAAGGGGGTAAAAATCAGTACTGAAACTGCAATAAAATCCACCTCCTATATTATTAATGGTCCTTTACACAACAGGAAAGCTGCAGCCCTTTCAAGTTATTCTGCCCATTTTCTAAAAGCCAAAGAGAACCTTCAGTTGCGTTAAGGTTCTCAAGTCAACTACAAAAATTAAAGGTTTTTAAATTTTTCTTTGTTCTTGCCCTGGCTGGGTAGCTCAGTTAGTTAGAGCATCATCCCTATAAAGCAAGGCTGAAGGTTCAATCCCCAGTCCGGGCACATACAAGAAGCTGGTGTGGCTCGGTGGACTGAGTGCCGGTCTGCGAACTGAAGGATCCACCAGTTCGATTCCCAGGCAGGGCATGTGCCTGGGTTGCAGGCCAGGTTCCCAGCTGGGGTATGAGAGAGGCAACAGATCAATGTACGTGTTGCACATGAATGTTTCTCTCCCTCTCCTTCTCCCTTCCTTCTAAAAATAAATAAAATCTTTTTACAAAATTATTTTAAAAAAGCAACCAATGAATGCATAAATAAGTGAAACAAGAAATCAATGTTCCTTTCTCCCTCTAATTTTTTTAAATTGATTTTAGAAATATTTAAATTTTTCTTTGTCATTGAAAATGCATATCAGAATTTCGAGAATATATTTTTATTCAATGAAATAAAGACCAAGTACTACATTTAATTTTTAGTATAATTTATTGTTACATTTTAGTTTGCATTCATTGTGTCTTAGAAATATAAATAAAATAAAATAAGTAATAATATACTCAAAGTAACTGAACTCCACAGAGGGGCCATTAACTAAGAGGATACAGTCTTGCTTCCTCAGTTCATCAACTTCCTAGTTAGCTCGAAGGCCTCCCCACTACACATACTTGCTCTCTTGTGGTTATTACATGTATCTGTCTTCAAGATGAGTCTGAAGCTTGAATTTACATCTGGCCTCAGGCCACATCTGTGAATCTGTGAATATGGGCACCACTGTATTTATAGCCTGCTGAAGGGTTCATTCTTGGCAGTCACTGATGATGAATCTAGAAAGACTGGCTGGCTATTCTCTTGGGAGAAGAAAATATACCCCACCTTGAGTGACAGTTACAGTTTTCTAACAGAAAAAAGTTAATCAGCAATGGGAAATAATCAATGATAAGGACAGGAAAAATACTCTGAGAATAGAGTAAGTACAGTATATACACATTGGAGTGAATACTGAGACTTCTCCTGAGTCAAAGATCTTTCACTTTTAAAAGTCTGATATAAATTTATTCAATTACACTTTATACAGTAATACTTAGTGAACTCTGTTCAAAAGGTTATGTTTTAAGTTCATTTGTAAAATAACAAAAGTTTATTATTCAGTCTCTGGTCAATAAGAAAGGAAGAAAACCTTGCTAGAAATAACAATAAATAATTTCACACAAAGGCCAGGTGACATAAGAATAGTAAGTATATTAATCAATATATTTTCTTTGTATTTACAATAAATCCATTTGTTAATACTGTGATAGAAAAAATAATAAATCATCTACATTATGTAGTAGAAACAGGCTTTGAGGATGATCATACCTCTCACAATAAGATACAAGGATTTCTCCCAGTTAAAGTACTTTTCAACACAACAGTCTTGGGTGAAGGTAAAACTGACAAGAGTACTTTGCTTCAGATCAGCTGTGTCCTAGAATCAAGTGTACTACCATTAAGCAAGCAGCAAAAAGCTGTTTCATTTATCCAGGACTATTTAAATTTAGTAGTTACCTTGTAAGAAGTTAATTATACTTTGAGTTATAAAAAGTAAAAAACACTAAATTGAAAAACTGCATTAAGCAGAAGTAGCTCCAAACAAAAAATCCATCAACAGAAATGAAACAAGGCATTCTTATAAGTATATCATGCATTAAAAAGAAGATAGTTACATAATACATACTTTAATGACCAGACTAATAAATAAGGTAAACTTTACAGTCATTGGAACAAATAAACTATATTTAACCACTTAAGTGTTATGCCATCACTGTGTATTTCAAAATATAAAGTAATATAATTAATCTAACATTTAAAAACTGTATATGATTAATGTTTGCTTTTTGATCCCCTTCAGAGATAGTAAAGGGAAACTGTGTAACAAAATATTACCTGAATATAAATGATCAAAACCAATATGACACAATTATCATGTAATCACAATTCTGTATATGCACAATGGAAATATCGGGAAAGCTAGAAAAAATGAAAACAGACTGGTCAGAATTTTAAATTTCAAACTAATCCATGATAATCTGGAACAGAAAAATAAAATACACAAATAGATACAACTTGATACCCTTTCCCAATTCAGTAGTACACTAAGGTGCAACTTCTAAATAAGTCCATTACCTCAAAGGTAAAAAGAGGAAGATGTAAATCTCTTTTAAGTACTAGTTTTAAATCTATGTTCCAAAAAATGGCTAACACTAGCCAGAACTACAACACTATTTTTAGAAATCTAGTTGTTTTACTTTTGTATACCTATTTTAATTATTAGCAAGGAATAAGAGAGAAAAATATTAAAATATCAAGCCAAGGGAAGTATCTATAGCTAGTTCATGAATATACTAAACTGAACAAATCAACGGGGTCAAGAATTTCCTACGATGCTATTACTAATTATTTATGGCTATCCTTGGAACAGTAATTAAGAAGATGGCTATCAAACTACTGACAGCACTTTTTGTTGTTTATCAATTTTCATTCTTTCTTCTCTCCCTTGCCACTTAAATGCATTATTTTAACTGTCTGATAGGAAATTTTATTTTACAAATTCCTTGTTTCAATTACTAAAGAGGTGATTTTAACACATAAACCTGCCAGTCCTGAGATGATGATGATGATGATGATGATGATGATGATGATGATGGGAAAACTAAAACCCAGATGATTTTTCACTCAAATTTCTGCTTTAGTTTTTTTTGGAAGATGGCTGGCAAGATAGAAAGAAGAGCCAAAATCATTAGAACAAATACTGAATTCCAGGAAACGGCTTCCCCTGCTGTTGTAAGTTGATACAACGTTGTTCCTGCCTTAATTGCTACAAAAGAGGGAGGTGCGACACCTAAAAAACAAACAAACAAAACCAGTAAAAAAATCACTTATCTTTTACCATTAAAATTTTCCACATGTGTAAAGTATCTTTTAAGAATATAGTAATCTCCACTTTGGAAATTTTTTATTTAAAGCCCCTCAAGTTTATTTCCATTAAGGTAAAGGGGGAGTAAGGGGGTCATCAATATCAGTAATAAAAAGATATAATTAGTCTTGGCTAATGTGGCTCAGTGGATTGAGCACTGGCCTATAAAACAACAAGTCACTGGTTTCCAGACAGGGCACATGATTGGGTTACTGACCAGGTCTCCAGTAGGGGCAGGAGAGAAGCAACTAGGTTGGTGTTTCTCTCCCACATCGATGTTTCTCTCCCTCTCTTTCTCCCTCCCTTTCCCTCTCCCTAAAAAAATAAATAGTATCTTTTAAAAAATGTAGTTATATTCAAAATATATGCAATTTAAAAATATTTTTAATTTTTATTTTAATTGCTCATAAACATATTTTCATAAAATGTAAATTAAAGAAAAATTAAAAATTTTTTTAAAGAATTAAAACTTTCATAATCATCTTTTAAGGAAATAAATTTAAGAACTCAAGAAAAATTTCTGGAAAAAATTTGTACATTTATGAACACCCTTAAAAAAAGAATGTGCTCTGATCCGGCAATTTGAACTTTAGCGAATAATGTATATGAGCAAAGATCTCAAGGATGTTCATCATCAAAGCATTAAAATAATAAAAATCTGGAAATGATCTAAATGTTCAAAAATAAGACAGTAAATTGTTGATCACCCTTGACAGAATACACTTAAACTAAAAATAAAGTGGTAGGAGATACTCAGAAATGAAATAACTTGAAATATGAGTAAAAAGAATTTAAATAAGAGCATATGCAAAATAATCATATTTCATTAAAAACCAGAACTGAAAAAGCTGCTTTAGCCAAAGCTGAAGTTAACTAAATCTCTAGGTATTTCATCTGTAAAATAAGGAGATATGGACAAAAATTCTCTTTTGATTCCATGAACATTAACATTAATTTACAAAATCTAAAATTACCCCTGCTGAGATTTTTAAGCTTATAAATAATTTTTTTAATTAGCAATAAAAATTGATTTTGATTATTCTTTTTTTAAAAAAAGATTTTATTTATTCAATTTTAGAGAGGGGGAGGGAGAAAGAGAGGGTGAGAAATGTCAGTGTGTGGTTGCCTCTCACATACCTGCTACAGGGACCTGGCCTGCAACCCAGGCATTTCCCCTGCCTAGGAATTGAACCGGTGACCCTTTGATTCGTGGGCCAGCACTCAACCACTGAGCCATATCAGCCAGGGCTGATTTCAAGTATTATTTTCAAAAAGATTTATTCTCACAATAAATGGACACTCAGTACACAAGGAATCTGCTCATTTTATTTGTAGCCAAACAATTCAACTTAAATTTGAAACAAAAGCAGAATACTTTTACTAAGGAACGATTTGAATTTATAAAATGTATAAAAGAATCTCATGTCCACTGATTAATTTCAAAATTAAGCACAGCTCCTTGAAAGCAAAATGTTTGTTAAACCTTGCTTCCCCCATACATCTTGGTAATGTCCATAATAAACATCGATTTCAATAATGCAAAAAAATGTATCAATTCTCACTAAAAATTAAAGTTCAATATTTCAGTGCTTGATTAGAGGATAAAGGACAAAATTATTCAAAAAAGGCACTTTGATTTTTTTTTTGTCTCCATAATGAAGGAAAGAATGGAACTTAAAAATTCAGCTTAATCCCACATGATTAAAAAATATCTGGTAGAGAGTATCTGGTGCCTCTTTAAAAGGATTAACACACAAACACTTAAATTAAGACAGTCTAACAGCCCCGGCCATGTGGCTCAGTTGGTTGTAGCGTTGTCCTGTACCCGGATTTGATTCCTGGTGAGGGCACATACCTAGGTTGCTGGTTTGAGCCTCAGTTGGGACACATATGGGAGGCAACCGATCAATGTTTCTCTCTCTCAAATCAATGAAAACATATCCTCAGGTGAAGATTAAAAAAAAAAAAAAGACGATCCAACAAACATTTCTGAGCAGCGATCTATTTACATAGACCAAGCTCTGTGCCAAGGTCTGGCATATCTGGAAAGAGCACGAAAGCTAGCCCAGCTGGACAATGCTAGATATGTATGTACACAACGAGTTCTAACACAGAGTGAGCCAGAGACCTTACCTAGAAAAGTGCCAATAAAAAAAACTTTCAATGGCACATTTATCACAGGAGATGTAATATTAATAAACCAATTAGGCAGAAACGGTGTTATTCTCAAAAATATAATATAGTTAATGAGATGTTCTCTATGACGTTCAACCTGTCATAAGAAAGAAAGAATTAGGATGAACATAAAGTCAGTCTTGAAAATAATTTGCTTAATATAAAATATCTTATTTCAAATTCTCATACTTTATACTTGAGTTTATCCAATGATTAAAAAGGGTGCTTGAAAATGACAATGAACTACTTATCAAATGCTCAATACCAGTGCTAAATAATATGGGATAAGAGTTTTTTAAAACTTGTTCCTATAGCTTTATGTTATACTGCTGAAGGTAGCTCTGCATCAGACTAGGTCAGCGATTTTCAACTGGTGTGCCACAGAGGCACATGGTGGTGCTGAGAGAATTTTTTAAGACATGCAATATCAGGGCACTGATGTCTTTTCCCTTAGGTGGTCAAATAAAAAAATGACAACAGCAAACACAACAGCAGCCATCTGGTTTGAATGAATCAAAATTATGTCTATTTTTTTTGTCAGATCAGCAAAAAACATATTTTTTGGTGTGTCACAGAATTTTAGTGATTAGTTTATATGTGCCATGAGATGAAAAAGTTGAAAATCAATGGCCTAGATAATGACTCAACAATGATATTTTAAGCCTAAAATGACAAAATTAATCTTATGACTAGATATAAGAAACACATCAAGTAACCAACTTTTTAATGCCTTTAACTTCTTACAATGTAAAAGGCTAGGATAGCACATGAATATACCCAGACTTCAATTTTTAAAAAAATTCAGATCTTTATGTTATTATAATATATATCACATGAGTAAATTCATTATTGACAGGTGACATTAAACAAGTATATGGAAATATTTAACCCATGAAATTTAAGTAATAATTACATTATAGTTAATTCCTCCTTTGAATAAACTAACAGAAAATAGCTACTCTAAAAATACATGTAAAACGATTTTAATATTTAATCAGGAACACAAGGATAAGACAAAGATTTTTTTCTAAAACTCCTCCGAGAATTAATGGCATTTCTTTTGATTCTTTATAAAAAGAGGATTTTCTTAGTAGTACTATGTTAGACTTTTCTGTGTAGTATTGCTTATATTATTGCTAGTCTTTGCAGAAATCCTGATGGAAGGTAACTAACAGTTGTTCTCCCTGTGAAACACATTAAAGGAGTTGGCTGATCCAGTTCTTCAGGGACCCACTGACAGCATCACTACATCAACACAAAATAGGCAAGGCATCTAAATATGTGGATGCCTTTACATCAACATTTTGACTTCTATGCTCTAATCGAACTCACTAAAAATGAATTAACATATAAAAACTTGTATCTGAAAATATTAACATTCATTATTTGCCTCCCACTTGATTTTACTTTGGCCAAAAGATCATTTTCATTAAAGCCCTGAGTCTGAGTTAATTTATGTAAGGACTACATACTGACCACTCAATTAGCCAAAAAATTACATTAAATAATTTTAAAATACATGTTTACCTGCTGTGACCATTTCACTGCTTTCTCTGTTAGGTATTTGTATACAACTGGTCTTCCAACTAAATAGGAGAGCATATAGCAGAATGAGGCACCGAGTCCAGAACACTAGAAAATAAGAAGCCATAAGTATTTTGTACTCATTCACGTTGGATGTATTCACCTAAGGAAAAGCTGAACTAGTTTACTTCTTTTGGGGCAGAGGGAGGGAGGACATCTGCATGGCATCTCCTGTGCAGAGAGCAAGAACCCATTTGGTCTAGTCCTTTCTCAGACCAAATTATAACTAAAATGAGATCAGCTACAACAAACTGGCACTTACAGTTAAATTTAACGTCTCTATCCAAATAGCTAATGTTAGCTTTTAGCCTAAGAATAAAACTCCAAGAGCCAATTTTTTTCTTTCAATTAATATGCTTGAAAATACCACCTTCAGCCCTAGGACTTAACTCATCCTGCACACCCATACTCTTGGACTATTTGAATGACAAAATACAACAGGAAGAAAAGGTTAAAATGGAGCCTGTAAATGTAATTGAATCTATGATTTCCCTATTCTAGGAAAAAACCCAACTAACTATACAATAGCTCCTTATGGAGGGACTTAACAGATTAACATTAAATGCCTCTTAAAACTAAAGAGTTCATGCTTAAATAAGTGGGACAAGTAATGCCATCCTCCTCCCCCGCCCCCATTCTATTTAAAGCTATGTTTTTTGCAGTCTCCCAGTTTCGTTTCATATACTTACCAAACAAACAAGAAATAAGGCTAGAGGAAAGGGATAAAGAAACCCTGAGAGTATGCTGAGAAATATAGAACCTGGAATAGCAAATGTTTGCAAGCTGTTAACTTTTAAGTTAAGGATTAAAACATAATTAAGTGAAATTTTAAAAAGACAAATCCAACATTTCAGGAAAAAAGTATCAAAATATAAATTATTGTGTTAATAAGTTACAGTATTAAAAGTAAAATTATGTCCAATAGTGTAAAAAATATAATGCTCCTCAGTTATAATGCCCTTATCTCTAAGTTGACCATTCACTAACATGTGACAGCCAGGAATTAGGTACTTTGGCAAAGAGAGAGAGAGAGAGAGAGAAAGAATGAACAAACGCAAGAGAACAAAAAAGGTCTTCAGTAATCTTTTAAATATGCTTCTTTAATGATTTTTTTTTACTCCCAAATATTTTCAAGAATGATTTCTGTGGAAATTTCTAATTTAACTTATATTTGACTTATATTTGCCTTAAGTTCACTAATTTAAAAAAAGATAGGGACTACAAGACATAGTAAAATTCACAAATCTTATTTTAAATACAATTATGCTTTCCCTTTAATTTCCAGCTTTGGCTTTGGCTCCCTCTGTCACCCCAACAGGATTTACTTATAAGATCAGTCAGACTGCGTGAACTCCCTCAGAATCTCTTCTTCCTAGTTGAAAATTTCTCTCTTTATTCGCTAATTCTCCCTCTCCTTTCTCTAGTCCCCACTTTACTCATGTTCCCATTTTAATCTTCCTGGGTTGCTTCTTCAACCTCCAGCTCTTTCACAGGATCTGCCCTGTATAAAACCACTCCGATGCCTAGGAACTAAGGAAAATCAAAGCTCTGGTTTCAATTGGCTGAGGCATCCCATCCAGCTACTGCCTCTCATCTTTCCCTCTGGCAGGACATGCTATGCTCTCCTTTCCCTTACCACCTGGCTCACCCACATGCCACTCTACTGAAACTTCCTCCTGGCCAAAAATCTACAGCTTACGTCATTTTGTGGCGATTCCTGCACAGAATTAAACATCCTCTCACATAAAAAATATTTTTTTACTTTTCTTCTATATTATACATAATTCCACCTCTAGTTTTTTTCTTCTCCTCACCCTCAAATCTGGGATTTCTCTACCATTCTGTTAGCCATACTCACCTCTCCCTTTCCTTTGATAAATTCAGCAGTTTCCATGGCTTCAAGTACATGGCCATACATGCTGACAACTCTGAATTCTCTATCTCCAATTCAACTTTTCCAATCAAATACCAGTCTCAAATTTTCCATCTGTCTACTGGATGCCTCCATTAAAAGTAAGAGGCAGTGAGAATAAAAATAGTTTGAAAGAACTAACAAAGTAATTTGCTTTTTAAAATCAAAGCTGGTTTACTTATTTTTAAAATAAAGGCATAATGATTACTGTCACAATGTCAAGATATAATATCTTTCATTAATTGAGAATATTTGAAAAGTACAATGGATCAGAATAAAAGATACAGGCTTGGCCACGTGGCTCAGTTGGTTGGAACGCTGTCAAACACACCAAAAAGGCTGTGAGTTCGATTCCAGACAGGGCACCTACCTAGGTTTCAGGGCACATCCCTGGTCAAGTGTGTATGGGAGATAAATGATCATAGTTTCTCTCTCACATAGATGTCTCTGTCTCTCTCTCTCCTTCCACCTTCCCCTCTCCCTCCCTCCCCCTGTTGCTCTCTCTCTCAAATCAACAAAGAAGTCCTCAGGTGAAGATTAAGAAAAAAAGAGAATAAAAGATGCAAAAATCAGAAATTAAAGTCCACAAATTAGATTAATCACTAGTGGCATAAGCAGCTTGAAAATATTTATAAATAATAAAATTATTTCCCTGACTAGTTAAAAATACAACATATATTTTTATAAAACGAAGAAATACGTACTAAGTACTGTTTTAAAAATTCATATCCTTTGAATAACTAATTATTCTCTTAGGAATTTTTTTTACAAAGAAAACCACTAAATGGAAGAAAAATGTCATAAACAAAAAGATTTATAACATCTAAAAAAGCAAAAAAATACAAATTATATCTTCAAATCTAAGGGAATTTTTAACAATTATGGTATGGTGACTACTAATTTAAAAGAATTATTTAAATTAAATTAAGATATCAACAAATAAAGTAATCATAAATAAAACAGATAATTATCTCAATACAAAGGAAAATAAAATATTTATAACTAAAATAAGCAGAATACAATAAAATTGGTCAAAATATCCAGAAATAATTACTTAGTTGAAGAGACAGGATTAACATGAGCATATTTTACATTTTAATTTTTAATATTCTAGTTGATATTGTTACATTACGTACATTACATTAAGAATTTTTAAAAGGAACAATAATTATGTATAACTGAGCAGATCTTTAATACCTTTTTCTTGAACAAAACTAGAGAACATTTTTCAGTTAAAAGGATACAAAATATATGTGGCAAAATAAGCTACAAGTACTTGTACATAAAAGGTGTCTTTATATTTGGATAAAACTTTTCCTAGAGCCTTGGCATCATCCATATCTCTGGGAACCTTCATATTCACCCTTTCTTCCCTAAAGAAATAAAATTAAAGTGAAAAATTTTAAAACAGAAATTTGCCAAGATAATCAACAGCATACGGTCAGTCAACTTCAAAACATGAAGTTTTATCCAAAATGATGCCTTGATCTGTAATATACTAAACATAAATTCACAATTAACTTCAAAAACCTAAAGACTGTTCTTTAATGCATTAATAATATAATGAGACATGTACTATATATAAGGAAGTTCAAGGTGACCCAAATCATTGGGTTGGCCAAAAAGTCCACATGGTTTTTTCCATAAAAATTAAAGACACATTTTTCACTTTCACCAGTAACTTTATTGATTTGAATATTTTGAGTATGTTGGTTATTTCCTGGGTTGTATAACACTGACTGTTCTCAATTAATGTCTCAATTTGATTACTATTAAGTTCAACTGGTCTACCTAACCATGGAGCACTGTCCAATGAAAAATCTCCAGCACAAAACTTCACAGACTACTTTTGACATGTTAGATCAGTCACAGTACCTTCTCCAGCACTGCACAAATCTTTGTGTTTCAGTTGTGCTTTCACCTATCTTGAAATAATAAAGCATAATATGGCAAAAATGTTAAGTATTTTCTTCCATCTTTAACATTAAAATAGCTACGCAAAAAATCACCAATTTTGATTTTTTTAAATGCTAGTTGATATGAGAGCTGTCACAATAAAACCTAACAAAATTGTTTCGAATGCAGTTAAAGACAACTAAGTGCTACTAGAGCCATGTTACAGAAAAAAACAAACATTTTAGCCAACTCAATAAATGTGTAAAAGCATTTGCTCCAACAGCAGTATAAATTTTTAATTAAGAAATCAACCACAGATGTTAGCAATATTTAAAACACATTTAACATCATTTTGGATAATCCTCATGATAAACCAAAGTCAGTAGTCAATTACAACTCAAATTAGGTAAAAACTGTATTAAACTTAGAGATCACACCTTTTCTGGACTATTCCAGCTCGAAGTTCATATAAAAACTTAAATATTTTCTGTGCTGTATACCTGAAACTAATGTAACATTGTATGTCAGGTATAATTAGAAAATAAATTTAAAAAAACAAACATTTCCCCCATTTTATTAATTTTACTTTATATTTGGTTTCTTCTTTGGAACTGAATAGTTCTTCTTTGGAACTGAATAGTTCTTCTTTGGAACTGAATAGTTCCTTGGTTATAAAAGCCTCAAATATGATGAACTTTCTGACAAGATGGAGGCGTAGGTGGACATACTGTGCCTCCTCGCACAACCAAAATTAAGGACAGCAAAGATTTAGAAGCAAAAACACAACCAGAACCAACAGAAAATTGAACTGTACCGAAGTCCAACAACCATTCACCCAGACCAGTAAGAGGGGCAGAGTTGGCGGCTGGTGGAGAGGGGTCGAGGCAGGAAAAAGCGGTGGTTGGCAGACCCAGGCACGGAGAGGAAACGAGCAAACCCAGTGAGGCATGCAGGGCAGTTGGCTGACCTCGGACACACATTCACATGCAGATGAACCAGGCAGAAACGGGCAGCAAGACAGACCACTCGGCCCAGGGCCCCAGCAACGGGAAATAAAGCCTAAAAGCACCAGATTGAAAAGGTGCTGGGAGAGACTCCCAGCCTCACAGGAGAATTTGTTGGAGAGACCCACAGGGTCCTAGAATGTATACAGGCCCACCTGCCCAGGAACCAGCATCAGAGGGGCCCAGTTTGCTTGTGGGAAGAGGTAGAGGGGACTGAGGTCAGACAGAAAGTGGAGCAAGCACCATTGTTCCCTCTATGACCCCGCCCCCACACACCACCCAGGGACGGGGGTGGGGGGGTCGCCCTGCCCTGAGGAACACCTAAGGCTCTGCCCCTCATACAAACAGGCACAACCAGACCAAAAAATTATGGCTCAAACAGAAGAACTGATCAAAGCCCCAGAGCCAATACTTTTAAGTGACCAAGAGATAGCCAACCTATCAGATGCACAGTTAAAAACACTGGTGATCAGGATACTCGCAGAACTGGTTGATTTTGGTTGCAAATTAAATGAAAAAATGAAGGCTACACTAAGTGAAATGAAGGGAAATGCACAGGAACCAATAGTGATGGGAAGAAAACTGGGACTCAAATCAATGGAGTGGACCAGAAAGAAGAAACCACAAAATAGAAAAGAATGAAGAAACAAGAATTCAAAAATATGAGGAGAGGCTTAAGAACCCCCAGGACATCTTTAAACATTCCAACATCGGAATTATAGGAGTACCAGAAGGGGAAGAGGAAGAGCAACAAGTGGAAAACTTATTTGAACAAATAATAAAGGAAAACTTCCCCAATCTGGCAAAGGAAATAGACTTCCAGGAAGTCCAGGAAGCTCGGAGAGTCTCAAAGAAGGTGGACCCAAGGAGGAACACACCAAGGCATATCATAATTACATTAGCCAAGATTAAAATGAAGGAGAGAATTCTAGAAGCAGCAAGAGATAAGGGGACTGTCACCTACAAAGGAGTTCCCATCAGACTGTCAGCTGATTTCTCAGAAGAGACCTTACAGGCAAGAAGGGGCTGCAAAGAAGTATTCCAAGTCATGAAAGGCAAGGACCTACATCCAAGACTGCTCTATCCAGCAAAGCTTTCACTTAGAATGGAAGGGCAGATAAAGTGCTTCTCAGATAAGGTCAAGTTCAAGGAGTTCATCATCACCAAGCCCTTATTATATGAAATGTTAAAGAGACTTATCTAGGAAAAGGAGATAAAAAATATGAACAGTGAAAGGATAGCAAACTCACAGTTATTAACATCCATAACTAAAACAAAAGCAGACTAAGAGGTCACCTAAAACAGGAGCAGAGCCACAGAAACGGAGATCACATGGAGGGTTAGCAACAGGGTAATGGGAGGAGGAGGGGTGGGGAGAAGGTACAGAGAATAAGTAGCATAGACGGTGGGGAGAAAATAGACAGGGAGAGGGCAAGAGTAGTGTGGGAAATGTAGAAGCTAAAGAACTTATGACACATGGACATGAACTAAAGGGGGGGAGTGTGGGTGGGAGGGGGTGGGCAGGGTGGAGGGGAATGAAGGGGGGAAATGGGACAATGGTAATGGCATAATCAATAAAATATATTATAAAACTAAAAAATAAAAATAAAAAATAAATAAAAGCCTCAAATAATCACCTTTGCATTTAATGTATACAGTGCTCATTTATGATAACATTTATCTGACCTTGCAGGACAATGATAGAATGTTGCTTACATCCTATAGAAATCACAGGCAAACTAAAATAGGTTTTCTCATCATAAATGTAAAAACGTAAAAAACTCTTTATAGGGGTGTGCATGCATGCATGCATACACACATAATACAAACAGAAAGAAATAAAAATTATAAAAGATTTATAATAACCCATTATTATGTACATGTCATGTTATTTTTTCATTAACTATTTGTGTGAAGGAGACTGGCAGCATTACTATTTAGTTACACTGCTAATTAACCTTCAACTACTTATATAGCACATAAGAAATAACACTGCTCTCATATACAAGAAAGCAGGTCAATGAAATGTGCACTGATGTCATTTTTTTAAGGATTTTATTTATTTATTTTTAGAGAGAGGGGAAGGGAGAGACAAAGAGAGGGAGAGAAACATCAATGTGTGGTTGCCTCTCACATGCCCCCTACTGGGAACCTGGCCAGCAACCCAGGCATGTGCCCTGATCGGGAAATGGAAACAGCAACCCTTTGGTTTGCAGGCCAGCACTCCATTCACTGAGTCACGCCAGCCAGAGCAGTGATGTTACTCTTAAGGCATATTGAGAACAATCTTATATTCTATATTATTTCCCTCTTTCAGTCAGCTTTTTATTTTCTACTCTCTGGTCAAAACCAGAAAGAATTGCCCTGACTGGTGAGACTCGGTAGGTTGGGCATTGTCCAGAAACTGAGAGGTCCCCAGTTCAATTCTGGGTCAAGGTATATGCCTCAGTTGTGGGCCAGGTCCCCATTCAGGGCCTGCAGGAGAGGCAGCCAATTGATCTGTCTCTCACACATCAATGTTTCTCTCCCTCTTCTCCTCTCTTTAAAAATAAATAAATAAAATCGTTTTAAAAAAATCAACAGAATCTAAAATTCAATCATACTAATATTAACATAATATAACATTTTATCCTCCCAAAGACATTTATTTACATTGATGCAAGAAATCAAAGTATTAAAATACAGTTTATAAATTTTCAAGCCTAAGACATTGTTAATGAAAGGAATTTAGAGGAAACAGTAACTTCCTAAAACCTTAAAATCACATTTCAGTGGCCCTGGTTGAAAGTCTACTATATTTCCATAGTTTTTTACAAGATCCATGTCACTGTAAAAAGAACCTATTGTGCCCTGGCTGGTGTAGCTCAGTGGATTGAGCTTGGGCCTGCGAATCAAAGGATGGTGGTTCGATTCCCAGTCAGGGCACATGCCTGGGTTGCAGGCCAGTTCCCAGCAGGGGACACACGAGAGGCAACCATACATTGATGTTTCTCTCCCTAACCCTTCCCCTCTAAAGGTAAATAAGTAAAACCTTAAAAAAAAAAAAAAACCTATTGAGACCATATTATTTCCATAACACAAGGAAGAGAAAAAGAGCTAGGAGACACAGATGCACTGGACAAGGAAATGAGGAAATATAACAACTGGTTACAAAGACAAGTAGGAAGAGAGAAAATAGGGACAGAAAATGGAATACAGAGGATATCCGTGTTTCCCAAAATGCAGGTCAATATCTATTATGGACTGTAAAATAAATTTACTTGGTCACTAGCATTAAAAAAGAAAATGAAATAGAATAGAAAATACCAGAAACAACCCCCAGTTTCACAGAACTTTAACTTAGTTTTATATGGATATATGTATGCATATGAAGAGAGAAAAGGAGAAAGAGGTAAGCACATACATATATGCGGGATCATTAAAAAGATTAGGCCTTAATTAGAGGAGCAGTGCTAGGAATGCCATGCATAGAAAATCAAGAGGCATATTTGGAAAGAAGTACTTAATTAACACTGTCAAGATAAATATGGACTTGCTACAAGCCTTGAGAGCTGACATACAATCATCGTGACAGTTTGTTGCTTAAAATTAGTTTAACTTTTAATCCACTTTCATCTCTATAAATGTCTAGACATTTTCAGTTTAATTCAGTATACTTACTCACTAAGTTGAGGAAAATTTTTGTACACCAAAAACATGACAAAAGCTGCAGACAAGAAAATGGACAGCAATATAAGAAGTGACATTCTTGCTGACCCAGCTTCCGCACAGGCTTTTTCTGAAATGAGGGGATGAAAAAAAAAAAGCCATACTTAAGATAAACATAAAGGAAGATAGTTTTCCCAACCATCAAATAATTTCTTTAAAGGCTTTCTTCCCAAAAAGCTATTCACACTTTTGCCCCAAACACTGTAACATTAAATTTTAAGTATAATTTATTTGATGTTTATTAACTAGGTAGAGTATTTTTCAGGACTATTTTTAGAAGCATGAAAAAACAGAACCCCAGAATTTGGAGCACTGGTTTGTTGATGAGCCAAAGGGGAACAATTGGTATTGCTCTAAGTGCTATCACTGATTTTCAATTTTATTATCTGTACGGGGAACATAGAATAGCCTCTTAGGAAAAATGAGGTGACTGGCAATTACTTCAGCTGTTACAAGAACCTAAAGATTTCACTAGTCCAGTGATTTTTCAACCTTTTTCATTCATGGCATACATAAACAAATAAAATTCTGCAGCATATATATTTGCTAGTCTGACAAAAAAAAAGGCATAATTTTGATTCCTTCACACCAGACAGCTATTATGTTTGCTGTTGTCATTTTTTTAAATTTGACGGTCTAAGGAAAGAGAGATCAGTGTCCCTGACTAAATAGGTACTACATGGTTTAAAGATTCTTGAATTCTTGCAGCACACCAGTGCGCCTGTCTTGGCACCTGGGTTGGAAAATCGCTGCACTACTGCAATTGGTGGTGAATGTTATACTTTCTCTTTACACCAATGGCTTCAGAATAAAGTTGAACCTCAAATGTTCTGGGTAGCTCTGTCCGTGATTCCAAGAATGGGAGAATGTGTTTGCATTCCCTCAGAAGGTAATCTTAGCATTATCTTTAAAATTATATGCCAGATAAAAGTATGAAATGAGCCCTGGCTGGTGTGGCTCAGTGGACT
>PVKM010009572.1:0-36635 GCA_004027735.1 Carollia perspicillata
CTCTAGTGATAACCTTTAATCATTCCTCAGGATCACATGAACTTTGAAAATGTCAAGGAACAAACACTATAGCCTTTTCGGAATGGAATTTGGGTGCCTGCGGTCATCCCAGGACAAGTTTTTAAAAAACCATTTCTGTGTTTTTCAAAAAATGCTGTTAGATTCTGAAATTGCATTTTTCTTTTGGATAGCAATGCAATTGAAAGACCTTCCTAGCTAATGTATTACATTTTCTATCTGTCCCGTGAAATTTAGGAAAGTATAGTGTTATACATAATATAGGCATGAATTTTAATTATCTTGAGAAAAGAATGACAGTGATAAGTAATTTTAAGTTAATTCTAGTTATAACTTTGTTTATTCAAAGAGAAAAAGAGACCCTAATTTTCTGAACAAATTTTGATATAAAAATGCTTATTTTCTTATTCCTTTTTCATTTTCTGTTTTAAATATTTATAACCAAACACCAATGAAACATGAAATTAATCTTTTATAATATTTTGCTTTGCCTGACCAAATTGCTACCTTAAAGCCTAAGTAAATAAATAATCACTATTATTATTATTATTATTGAAACTGGTTTGTGTCCTTGATTAATGACATCAAGAAAAAATACAGTATATTCTTACTGCATCAATTCAGCCTTGACAGAATTATGTCCTAAAGTAGATTGAGTTTGAAATAATAGTTACCATATTAATTATTTTATGTGGTCAAATTATTTATAGTAATAGCCTAAGCATTAGAGTCTACCATACCCATCATGGTTAAAGATGCAATCTAAAATTAAAAATATACCATAATTCATGTAACTGCATATTGATTATAAGGCAATGCTTGATACACTGACAATGATTTTGAGATTATGATTTCAGAAAAATAAAATGTATGATTCTATAATGAGGTTCATCATTCCAGATATCTTCACATGAATATTGCTATGCTTTTAATGTTTGTTTTCCCCCAAAATTCATATGTTGAAATCCCAATGTTCAATGTGCTGGTATTAGAAAGTGGGGCATTTGGGTTGTGCTTAGGTTATGAAGGTAGAGCCCTCATGAATGGAATTAGTACTACATAGATCTCATAGAGCTCCTTTGCCTTTTCAACCAAGTGAGGACACAGAGAGTTGTCTGCAGTCTATGATAACCCTGCAAAGGGTCTTCACCAGAGCCCAACAATCTTAGCAACATCATCTTGGATGCCTAGCCTCCAGTACTGTGAGAAATAAATTTCAGTTATTTGTAAGCTACCAAGTCTGTGGTATTCTGTCATAGCAGCCCAAATGGACAGAGACACTTTTATTCCTACTTCAGAAGCTCACCTAAAAACAGAATCTAGTGACTACATCATGTTTAGGCATCTGGAATTCTCAGTGTAGACAAGCTTTCCCTGCCGTGGATTTTTTTTGGTTTTGTTTTCATGGTGTGTGTGTTTCTCTTTAGTATTTTGAAGATAAATTTATTGGGGTAAAATTGGTTAATAGCATTATATCACTTTCAGCTCTACAAGATTATAATTTGACATATGTGTACTCCATTGCACGCTCACCACCCAGTCCAGTTTCCTTCACCTTCCATATATTTGACCCTTTACCCACTTTTTTCTCCCTCTATCCCCTTCACTGCAGTTAACTGCCATCCTGTAGTCTGCATCTGTGAGTTTGTTTTTGTTTTTTCTGTTAGTTTTGTTGTTACTTTTTGTTTCATATTTCATATTTAAATGAAATCATATACTTCTCCAAGGAAGAGAAATAGATGGCCAACATATCTTTGGAAAGATTATCAACGTCACTAGTTATCATGAAAATCCAAATCAAAACCACAATAAGATACCATCTCATACTGGTTAGAAGGACTATTATAAAAAAACACAAGAAATAACAAGTATTGGGGGGATACACTGAAAAGCAAAGAACCTTTATATACTGCTATTAAAATGTAAATTAGTGCAGCTACTATGGAAAACATTGTAGAAGTTTCTTAAAAAATTAAAACTAAAATTACCATATGACCCAGGAATTCCTCTTTTGGGCATTTGCCTCCAAAATGAAAATACTTATATTGAAAGATATATACACTCCTATGTTGCCAGAAGCATTATATACAATAGCTATTGAAACAACCTTAGTGCCCACTGAAGGAAGAGTGGGTGAAGAAGATGTAGTGTATGTACAATAGAATACTACTCAGACATAACAGATGAAATATTTCCATTTGCAGCAACATGGATGGATCTTGAGAGTATTATGCGAAGTGAAATATCTCAGAGAGAAAAGGACAAAAGCTGTATGATTTCACTCCTTAGGTTCTTCCATATTTATTCAACTTATATTTACTAAATGTGTTTGCTATAAGTTACAATACAGAAGATCATTCACATGCCTATAAGATAATAGTGGAACAAAAAGACTTGACTAATACAGTGACGATATAACTGCTAAACAAAAGAGGGTATGGAGTGATAAATGGTGGTGAATGAAGACTTGACTTGGGGTGGTGAACACACAATACAACATACACATGATGTGTTATAAAGTTGTACATGTGAACCTATATAATTTCATTAACCAATGTCACCCCAGTAAGTTCAGTAAAAAAGTAAAAGAAACAAGGAAAAATGAAACAAAATAACTGCAAAAGAAATAATAATCTGCTATTTAGGGGAGTCTACTAAAACCTCAATCAAACCCTCCAATAAGAATCTCTTAGGGTATTGATTTCCAATGTAGCATTTATTTGAGTAAACATGCTTGTGTCCAAATGACTTAATTGCAGAGCAGTTAGGAAGAGGTTCCAGTGTGCTGAGAGTCTAGGATCTACCTCAGAGGGCAGGCTGCCAACTGTCCAGGGGCAGCCCACCCCCAGGACCTTTTTCTGCTTTGTGAGTTTCCGGTTGGTCACATTTCCTCACTGATATCTAAGGGAGAGGGAGAGAGAAGTTGGCTTGAATTCTAAAGGAAATTACTCTACAAGTTATATCAAGACTGGCATCGAGAGATTCTGCTTGAGGCCAAAAGTTTTGGAAAGGAATATTTATTAACTCGGTTTTCCAGAGTTATACTTTAATTCACAAAAATGACACCACAGAAAGTGTGAACTATCACATCACACATGTGCAAGGGAAGGTGCTTTATGAAATAATTTATGTAATCAAACTATATTGAAAAAGTTGAAAATTAAAATGTCAGTTAGCCGACACTCAACATGAAAATTTACATATTTCAAGCACATCTGTCATCCTGTATGTCCCTTTTCTGAACAAATTATCTGGTCTACCAGGAGCTAACCACTACCTTCGTTCTCATACATTTTCATTCAGATCTTTCAATTTTACTGTTCTCAAATTTATTCCTAATAAATTTATTTTAGTATATCCTTGATTAATATGTGTTGTTTGCATTTTATAATCTAACGTTTATTTTAAGCTTGCTTTTCACTCCAAATTTGTTATATTTTGTTGATATACATAACTATATATAAATATATCAACAACAAAACTTTCAAAAATACAATACCATTGTTTTTTGACTTTAAATATTTTTGTATTTTTCAATTACAGTTGACCTACAATGTTATATTAGTTTCAGGTATACAACCTGGTGATTAGACATTATGTAACTTACTAAGTGGTCGCCCCATTAAATCTGATACCATCTGACATACATAGTTATTGCAATATTATTGACCATATTCCCTATGTTATATTTTATATCCCCATGACTATTCTGCAACTCTCAATTTGTATTTCTTACTTCCTTCACTTTTTTCACTCATCCTTCCAATCCCACTCCCATCTGGCAACTGTCAAAATATGCATACATGTGTTTGTTACAGTATATTTACAATAACCAAGATATGGAAGCAATCTAGGTGTCCATCAGCAGACCAATGGATAAAGCGTTGCATATTCACAATTGAATATGACTCAGCCACAAGAAAGGGTGTAGTCTTGCCATCTGCAACAATATGGACAAACCTAGAGGGTATTGTGCTGAAGGAAGTCAAACAGAGGAAGAACAATATCACACGATTTTTAGTTGTATGTAGATCTAAAAAACAAAATAAATGAACAATGCAGAACAGAAATAGGCTTATAAATACAGAGAATACACCACATTTAAATAGTTTTACCTTTCAAAGTAATTGTTCACTGATGTCTAGAAAACAATTTCTGATTAAAATCAAGTAACAGTTATTTCCCCCACCAGTTTGCTTGCTGATCCACTAATATTGTTAATTTACTCAAATCTGAAACCTACTAGCAATAATTTAATTTGTATTCATCACTTCAATTGTATGTGTCTATATTAAAGTTTCAAATTTTCAAAGGAATCTTAATCAAGTCTGAACAGAAATCTTAGAAAAAAATTGCTAGTGGCAAGGGAAATATTTTCTATATAGATTTTCACAACTTTTTACACATTGGTAATTGCATTTGCATTTAAAAATGTTCCCTATGCACTAACCATATTGGACATAATTAAATGCATCTAATTTTGGAAAATTATAATATCTCTTGAAAAAATTGAGATTACACTTCAAGATATTTAATTTGCAAATTTCTCTTGAAAAAATGATATTAAAATTAAATGAAAAGTGTAGCACTGAGCACTTCTCTTCTGTGCGTGCCATAACAAATATTGGCATGTGCACCTGCAACATAAATGAAGTTGACAAATTGTCAGAGCCCATAAATGCAGGGAGTTAAAGAAGTTTCTTGAAATTTAGTCTTATGCATCCTTAAAAAAGTTTTTCTTCTCAAATTAATACCATCCACAGGTAGAAATAAAGTGTTAAGATTAATCATTAACAAAAATATTGAATCATGGTAATCAGATATTTTTTTATTTTTTTACTGAGACTATTACTGGTTTATCTCCATGCTTTCATCATTTAACCAAATACCATAGATCAATTGTACACTAACAAATCAAAAATGATGCCTACCTTTCTTTTATGTCAATATGTTTATAATTTATAATAATATTTATATAGAAAAAGACAATCAGATTTGCCTTTTACTCAATTAAACTCACCTGAGCAAATCAAAATATTGATTTCTGAAAAATTGACTCACCGTGAATTTAATTTATTTTTAATCTGAACATTAGAGAATGTATTTAGGTTCTTAAAATGTTATTACGTACATTTCAAATGTAATCTTGAAGCAAGTGACTCTTACCCAATGGTAAATGGAATAATAGTCCCCAAAGGTGTTCCCAAGTAATGGTCCCCAAAAAGCCTTATTAGTTTTGAAGCTCTAAAACATGTCAATATGTTAGATTATGTGACAAAAGGAAATGACGTAAGATTGTGGGTGGGATTACAGTTGCTAGTCGGTTTGCCTTAAAATGGGGAGACTCTCCTGAATTATTCAAAAGGGACTAGGTATAATCACAACGGGCCCTCACTGTAAAAGAGGTAGGCAGAAGAAGGGGAGCCAGCCAGGGGCATGGTCCGACATTGCTGCTTCTGAAGAAGAAGACTGGCCCTGAGCCAAGGAACGAGGGCAGCCTCAGGAAGCTGAAAGAGACAAGGAAATGGATGCCCTCCTCGACCCCAGAGATAACACAGGTCTTCCCTCACCTTGATTTTAACTCACTGAAGTGAATCATTATCTTCTAATTTTCTGAACTTCAGATAATATAATTTTATTATGTAAACCACTAATTTTGTGGTGATTTTGCAGGAGCAATAGGAAACTAACAAATGCCTCAAAAGATATTTAAGATTTTACACATACGGGAGTGTTGGTATTTCAATGAATACAAGGTCAATCTGTAAATATTTCAAATTACAGTGTATATGTGAATTAGGAGATTTGTCTGATGTTCAATTTACTTTTAGAGACATACTATGCATTTGACTCATAAGCTTGGGTCAGAATTACAGAAATCAGCACATTAATTTTGGGTAAATTTGTCTCCTGTTCTCAGCACTTCACCGTTACCACTTCTTTTAGGCACACTGCTGCTCTGATATTCTCCGATTCTTGTTCTTTGTGGGTATGACTTTGATACCACTGCCCTTAAATTCTCCCTACCATGTAGCTTTCCAATTTGCTATACACTTATATACTTCCCTTGTTTCAGATTGTGAGTCTTATGTTTCATGTTCTCAAGGATTAATTTTTTGGTACAGTACTTATAAATGTAAGGAAATAATCAAAGCAAATCCTTTCTTCATGGGCAGACAAGGACACTGTTTCTTAACTCAGCTGGATGACATCAGTGCTTAAAAATTCCAGTCATCTCCACCTGTCTAAGCTATTTGAATTCTGCCATTACTGGTTTCTGTATGAATAGCTCATTCCCAAAAAGAGAAATTTCTGTTACTTATTGTGATCAGAAGATCCTGGCACGTTTGAGTCCGTCGCGGTTGCTCAGTGTACATCCAATAACACTGCAGCGAGTGGCGATGGGAATGGTTTGCAAGACTGGGAAATGCAAGCCAAAGAATCTTTCAGAGGAAAATGAACCACCTTCCGGCCAAAAGCATATGGTCGCGATGAAATGTGACTTCAAAGGAAATAAAAGTTTAGATAAACTATTTATTGAAAGAATAATAATTGTTTGCTGATGACTCCACAGATTTAACAACATCGTTTAGTTTCTGAGCCAGGAACATCTCATCAAATATTTTAAGTAAAGAAAAAAAAGCCACGCTAATCAAGGATAGTGGCTGGAATCCACTCAGCAGACCTGGGTTGCTAAAATGCTACATATCCCAAAGAAAAGCCCACCATTAGAACTTTTAGAACTGGCCTTTGTCTGGCTTCTGGGAAGTAATAACCTCTGAGCTGATTGGATATACTACTTTTAATTTTTTTTCTCACATCTCACCTGAAATCTGGGCAGCACTTTACATGTTTGGCCAGATAAGTTTACAGTAAGGTGTGACGGGTGGAGAATGCCTTCTGCGTATGTATGCATGCACTTTGGAGTAAGGGGTGGCTGCAGCCTGAGAGGCTGAAATCAACTCTGCAGTGACACTGCACACATATAATCACACACAGGTGGTGGAAGAATGAAAGGCATGCCTATATGATTCCCAGGTTGGGGCACCTGAAAGCTTGCCCCCGATTTCTGTACCCCGTGCGCCTTTGTACGTTACCGATGATAAACTGTGTCTTTTGCTGTAAAAAACTATAACCATAACAACATTTTTATGATGGTAAGTCCTTGTACCAAATTATGAAGCCTGAGGGGTAACCCTAAGGGATACCACCATAGATGAGGGAAGGAATATTATAGTATAATAACATTTATTTTTCTTTTACTTACAAATAAAATGCATCTTGCTTAATGAAAATCCTAAGCCACAGTTACTGCTTTCATGAAAACTTTAATACCATTCACTCAATTAACATAAACTTAGCAAAAAAAAGTCAGGACAGTGATTTTTCCTAGTTCTACATGTTGTATAAAGAGCAAAGATAATCATACTTACTCAAAAATTAAAAAAAAAACATTATAGAAATTAGAGCCACAGGGACTATCTGTCCCATACAGCATAAAATTTGATATTGATTTTTTCTGTTCCCTATATGAACACATCTTTAATCATTTAATGTAAGTAAATGGAAGCCAGGTTCTTATATACATAATTTTAACTTACAGTAAACTTTATAGGAGTATCTTTAAAGATGTCACAGATATGTAATACATATTGGTGCTTGAGATCCATTTGAATTTCCTGTAGCATACATCCTTATACAAGAGGCTGAAAATCTAAAAACGATTTCTTTGACATCCTTGCCGCTGTTTTTTCAATGCACTTTAGATTAGTGATCAGATAAACTCACATGAAAAAGTTCAGAACTGAATTCAGGGAATAGGGCGGTAGAAGCTGAAGACCTCCTTGGCTGACCTGGGTCAGGCCAGAGACTCTGCACTTGGGTCACCTCTGCTTCCTGACTCTGAGTTGTTTGTTTTTCTGCAATGGAACCTGTGGTCATGGCAGAGACAATTGTATTTGGAAGGTGGAATCATTCCTGCAAGTTTGTCCAGAACCTTCTGTCATATGCCTTCAATGGCTTCGTATCCTCCTAACACTTCGTACTAAATCTCTTTTGGTTTAAAATTTCCAGTTGCCTGACAGCAAACCCTGAATTTAAGATTCAATATTTGGATGAAATAATTCACTTTATTTCTTTCACATCTTTACTTAAAAAATCTTTGAAAAAAAAAGAAAAAAGAGCATCAGCATTTCACAGAATTTTCCTTCCAGTGTTTTCTTCTTCTTAATAGAAACACAGTCATTGCAGCGCAAATTTATTGAATGAATTCCCAACCTATCACAGTGAGCTCCTCTCACACAAAAGGCACAGGCAAATCTCTGTGCACAGCTTTGTTCCCAAAGACTCTTTATCTTCAGTCCAACAATGCAGGAAACTCAAGATAAAATTAGATTAGCTGGATATAGATACTTCTCTATTAAAACAATAAAATGGTTATGCCAACAGGAAAGCCACTTTCGTGTACCACCTCAAACTGTTTCTTTCTGCACCTCTGTCAGAAGCTGTGGAGAATATCAACACCCACACGCAATGGACTGCTCCCATTTTCTGTAAACAACAGCAAAGAAACAGCCAGGAGCACATGCTGAGTCATAGGTCAGTGAAACTCCCACTGTTCACTGTGTTCCTCCCTGCCTCAGACACTGTAGCACCTAGGATTCTGAGAGGACAACAGTAGCTCACAAATTTGCTTCAGCTATCTCAAAGAATTTCAGAGTTTGTAAGGCATCTAAGTAAAGGCAGATTGTTTAACAATTTGTCTCCAGAAATTCTTATATCAGCAAGTATGGTTGGCCAAAAAGTCCATTTAGGTTTTTTCCTCCCCTGTAATATAAGAGGCACACTTTTCATTCGCACCAACAACTTTATTTTGAGTATGTCGGCTCTCTCCACATATCATAATGTTGATTGTTCTCAATCAATGTCTCAATTTGATCACTTTCAACTTCAACTGGTCTACCCGAACATGGAGCAAGAAATCTCCAGCAGGAAACTTCACAAACCACTCTTGACACATACAACCAATCATACCTCCCTCTCCACACACTGCACAAATTTGTGTGTGTGTGCTTCACTTGCATTTTTACCTTTCTTGATATAATAAAGCATAATGTGCCTGAAATGTTACTTATTTTCTTCTGTGTCCAATATTAAAATGGCTATACAAAAATTCACTAATTTGATAAGTTTTTTAAATACACACTGATATAACAGCTGTCACAATATAACTGAACAAAATTGTTTCATATGAAGTTGAAGATAACTAAGTGCTACTGGAGCCATCCTATGGAAAAAAAAAAAAAAAACAACTTCTGGCCAACCCAATCAATTGCCTGTGACCTATAAATAAAACTGAAGTGTCACTAAAATGAAAGCATTTTGTCTCTAAAAATATTTTACACAATAGTCACAAGAGAGGCCTGAGATTACTTGCCATCACTTAACACATGTTTTATAATTTTGTTGAAAATGTAAAACTGTTTTTTCCCTCCAGAGTATTTTTTCCTAAGTTAGATGGGTATCTGAATAGTTAAAAATTGTGGTGATGGGTTAGTTGTATGCTAAAATATGACATGAAAGAGATACATAGATCACCACACATATTTTTCTGTGCATATTTCCTGAACACCACATATTTTTTCTGTGTTTTGTGAATAGTTAATATTATATGTCAAGTAGGTGGTGCCTTATTGCTTAGATATTTGGTTAAACATCATCCTGGGTGCTTCTGTGAATGTTTTCTGATGACATTAACAGTTAAACCAATGGACTTTGAATGAAGTAGATTACCCGCCATGAGTAGACCTCATCCAAACCATTGAAGGCCTTGGTGGTGAATAGTGGGAGTTTTGCTCTCCTATGAGTCAGCATGTGTTACTGGCTGTTTCTTTGTTGTTGAAAATCCCAACTAAATAACACAAAACATTATAGTCTGAATGATTCATATTGTTGTTTTGTTACATCTAAGTTGGTTTGAGTATCTTTGTACCATCAGGTTAATGATTTTTAATTAAATTTATTGGGGTGACACTGGTTAATAAGACTATATAGATTTCATGTGGTTATTTTTATGATAGATCATCCATGCGTTGCATTATGCATCTACCACCCAAATTTAAATCATGTTAGGTCACCATATATTTGACTCTCTTTACCCTATGTTACCCCCTCACTTCCCTTCCCTCAACCATCATACTGTTGTCTGCTTCTATGAGTCGTTTTCCTTGTTTTGTTCATTTGTTACCTTATATTTTATATCCTGCACATAAAATAAAACCATATGAGTTTGAATTTGTTGACTGACTTATTTTGCTTAGTATGGTACTTTCAAGTTTCATCTATGTTGTCACGAAAGGCAGTGTTTCATCTTTTCTGTGGCTGAATAGTACTCCATTGTATGTATGTACTAGCTCAAAAGTTTGAATCCTTTCTCTAGTAGGTTAGTTTTTTGGGGGCTCCTGGCAGTTCATCAAAGAAACTTGATATTTACCTCTGTAAGTCCTTTATCTGGCATAATTTAACACATGTAGAAAAACAATGTGGCAAGGGTAGAGAAACTCGCCCTACTTAAAAACACCACATAGCTATCCACTGCCTTCAAATGAATCATCATCCCACACACAGGACTCAACACACTGGGAACGCAGCACTGAGATTAAAAAGGCCAAAGTCAATCCCAGGAGGGAAGACAATGCCACAGAAAGCCTGATTTCATTGTCTTATTATTTTTCATTCTTTCCAGGGAAAAGAAGAAATTTACAGTGTTTACCTCTTAGGGACTCAGATGTAATATTTTGTAGCCTTTAGCAAATTACCTATTTTATTTATGCTGCTGTGATGCCCGGCTGTAAAATAGATCATAAATATTTTAACTTTTCTGCCATTTTATATGATGGGGGACTAATTTCACTCTTTAAAATACTATTCAATCTGCAATAGAAATTACTTCATGTTTTATTTTAAGGGGTTAGAGATGAAATAAATTCTTCTGATGCTAAGTATTCCCACAAAATTTAATAAGATAATTGAGATATGTATAATAAATGATAATTTTACAAAATATATAGTAATATTATCATATGTATATGTTATATGTATACATATGTATGTGTGGGTGCATTAATACATATAAACATTTAAGGAGGCCATAGTAAAGGTTCTTTGATGATAATTTTCCTGAGTTATTTATAATGTTCAGATCTCTCACTAGAAATGTTAAATCATTTGTTAACACAGTCCATGTTTTTTTGGAGATTAAACAGAATTCAGAAAACTTTCATATAACTTTGAATTGTAAGGATACAGCTACTTGTCAATCTTAGATATAACAAGACTATCAGCATGTTTTCATAATTGACTTATTATGAAAAAAATTTATCGAGTTCATTATGCATGTGGCATGATTCTAAATACTAGAGGTGGAACAAAAGTACCTTCCTTCATGGAGCTTATATTCTCCTGGGAAGATACAGAAAATAAAATATGCATTGTATTACAGTGTGATGAATGTTCTGGAGGGAAATAAAGCAGAGAAGGCAGGTGGGACCCCCAAGTACAGAACTTGAAATTGTACACATGTTGCCTTGTTCCTGATCTTAGTGGGAAAGCTTTTAGTTTTTGCCTATTGAGTATGATGTTGGCTGTAGGTGTCTCATATATGGCCTTTATATTTTGAGGAATGCTCCCTCTATTCCCACTTTGCTGAGTGTTTTTATCATAAATGGATGCTGTACCTTATCAAGTGCTTTTTCTGCATCTATTGATATGATCATGTGGTGTTTATCTTGATCATGATGTATGATTTTTTTTGATGTATTGCTGGAAAAGTTAAGACAACAGGACTTCCTGAAGTAGTTGATATGAAGTGTGAAAGAATCAAGGATAATTCAAAGATGCCATCTTTATCATTGGAGAACACTGTAGTCCCATCTTCAGTTCTACAGGAAGATTAGATTTATGCAAAAACTTCAGAGGTTAGTGGAAAAAAATGTGAAGGCAAGTAAGATATAAAGCTGAGTGAGTATTTTTTGTAGGAGAAATTAGACATATTTATGCTCATGTAAGGATTTGGTAAGAAAGGGGAGTGGAGAAATGGGTCAGGGGAGAGGTGAGAAAGTTGTCCAAGAGAAATGTACCCATATCTGAGGAGGAATGTGCATTTGGGATACAGTGTAAAAGTGTGGGTTTGGGGCTTGTTCCTGAGCACAGAGAGCAGAGGGGGTGTCTGCATTCTAATTCCTCTTCCAGGAGCACTTTTCTTGAACTGATGAGAAAATAACAAAATATTGCAATGATGTCTTCCAATGCCTTTTTAGGTATAATGCCCATACTTCAAAATGAGTAGAAATTAAATGTAAGTACTACAGGTTTTGACAAACATATATACCCATGTAATGTGCAGTGTTAGTAAAATAGGGATATGGCTCCCTTTGTCTCAGTTCCAGGTCTCAACAAATCTGAAGAAACAATCACCCTTCTGCTTTGTACATTTTAAACTTCATATAAAGAGAATATCAACTCTTCATATAAATGCAATATACACTTGTTTGCTTGTGGCTTCCTTTATGCAGCTTAGTACATGGGGATTTACATGTACAGGTTATTGCATGGATTCCCGACTTGTTTCTTTTTAATTCCAGAGCAGTACACTGGAGAGGTATAAGCCATGTCTGTACCTGATGAGGGGTGCTCTGATTCTCTCCAGGTTGTTGGCACTTACGGACTAAGTTGCTGTGCACGTTTTTGTAAAGATGTTACAATGACATATGCTTTCATTTCTTCTGGATAAACACTTAGCAGTAGAAAATAAAATGCTGGGTTACAAAAGGTATAATTTTAACTTTATAAGAAATGACCATACTGCTTCCTAGAATGATGGTCCATTTCACACTCCCCCTGACAACACAGGAGAGTTGTGGCTGTTATGTGTCCTCACCAGCAATCGGATGGATGTGCCATGCTGTCTCATTGTGGGTTTATTTGCGTTTCCCTGAGGATGTTAAACTATTTTTCATGTGCTTATTTATCTATTTTGTCATTTTTCTCTATGAATTGTTTCTCTGTTTTCATGTATTTGTTTACTTTTGTTGAGGTTCTTGTTCATTCTATGGTTTGTCCTTTTAGGATGGAGGGGGTTGTTTATTTTTACATTCTAGGATTCAGTCATACATATAGTAAACCTTTCTTCCAGACAGTCACTTGTCTATTCATTTTTAAATGGTGTCTCTCAAAAAAGCAGACATTTTAATTTTGATAAGGTATGATTTTGCTACTCTAAGATGATCGAGTATTCTTCCATGAAGACTAGGAATGGAAGGAGGAATGTCATTGCAATTGTTTAGTGGGTAGTGCAAGGGCAGCTGGGGTAACTTGCAGTTCTGAATCATTGTCAGAGTGACCTGGTAGCCAGATACATTTGGGGCATTTGAAACAGTATGAGAGAGCCCCAGCAGAGCATTTTTCTTATGTAATAATGCTCTGATGGGAGTTCTGACAATCCAATACCATCGGCACTCCTTTCTCCTCCACGGTTCCCAGTGCCAAATGTGACCCTCTCCTAAGTGCCCAGTTCTTCCTCTCCCTCATCCTCAGACACTGTTCCTTTTGCCTGGACTGCTCCTAATCTGCTTCTAAGTTAAACAATCCTAAACCCAAGCATCATTTGCTACAGAAAACTGTTTTTGACCTGTCCAGACTTAGAACCACATTCTACGATTTTGTTCTCTTTTAACCCTCGGTATTTTCCTTACTGAACAAAGGTAGGATTTGACTGCCCACCATCATCAAAAGGCAAACTCTAGGGCCAGAAGCTGGTGAGAAAGAAATGAAGTTTTTATTTGAATGCTGAACAATCTAGAATAATGGGGAACTCCCTGACTCAAAGTTCCAATGTAAAACCTAGACAAAACCTATCTGTCCTCAGCAAGACCGAAACAAATCACAGTGCCCAGAATTCCTGCCCTATTTCAGAGTCTTATCTTTTGGAGACCGAGGTGACTGCTAAGTGGTCATTCAAGTAGCTTAGTTTGTTCCCTGATGCTTTCTGGCTTCAGGCTCCCTCCTGGAGAATGCGTGTGGAGCTGGTGCCACCATTGGCTGTGCTGTTTCTTGGGCAGCCAGGTCCCATGCTCCTGGGCTGGGGACCACATGAATGCACCAGCAAATGCCCAGGAGGTCAGCAAGAGAGAGACTCCCTCCTGGATGCCATGGGCCAAATTACTGCTAAGGTCAAGAGGCCCATGCAGAAGATAGGTCAGTACCTCTTCCAAGTTCAGATCCTGAGCGGTGAGCCATGAGCACGAGAGAGATTTCTGGGTTTGTACTAGTTCGGGTGTGGGACGGATCAGTTGCTTTCTCAGAATGACCAATTAATTACCTAAACTTTTGTTAACATTTTTTCTATTCAAAAAGAAACAAACACTCACAATCTTATACTCACACACAAAACATTTTGTGTAGCACTTTCTCTAAAGAGATATTTCTCTGATTCCAAAAGCAGTGTTCACTGAGTTAATTGAAACTAGTTCTGAGGTCATTCAAACTAGAATCTTTTTATTTAAAAAATAATACAATGAAAATATTTCATCCCCATTTCCATTTCCCATGAAAACTAGAAGATGAAAAGTGACATAACATTATCATTGTAATGGAAGAATCTGCAGTAAATGATCATCTGTTACTACTACTGAAAAAACTACCGAACTCTTTTCTGTCATGTAAAGAGTTTGGAAGTCATCGTTTTGATACACACAATAAGAAAAAAACTAAACAACTTTAAAATCAATCACTTTGGGGGGTTTCATCAGAGAACTGAGGTCCAAGGACAAACTATTGACATAAAAACTGGACAGACCGGCTCACCCAGCGAGTCAAAGCCCAGAAGCAGAAGCCAGCATCCAAGCCAGGATCAGTAGGAATACTTTAAATTGTAAATGATAAACTGCTGGAGGCTTAGTGTAGACTAGCTTGTGACTTAAAAATTTCAGGGTCCCAGGCCTAGGGAGGCCCTCATACTTTCATGAGTTTAACACCATGAGAGCAACCAGGTTCTCACTTTGAGGACCTGAGAAAAATCACTTCTTTCCAGCACAGAAATGGAAAGAAAATAGCCGTTTAAAAATAGTATAATGCTCTCTGTTCTCCTTGGTAAGACCTGAGCTTAGAGGAAACAATTTTATAGGAGCCTATAACCAATTGGGATTTTACCAAAGCCTAACCAACCTGTGGGAAGAGAAAAATCTAGCGTCTGCCTTTGATGTGGAGAAAGGGAAATACTAAACTCGAGCTAAATAAAAGACTGTGAATTCATCATAGAACTCTTCTCTCCTTATATCTCAACATCATATCAATGGGACTCTACAAAATAACATGTAACAACAGGGAATTAAAGATTAAAAAAAAAAACACTGCAAGCCTCAGACCCTATTTAAGGGATCTCTAGGAAAATCCAAAGAAATGAGATGAAAACAAAAACGGTAAAGGAAATTTTATCCCCTGGCACCTATAGGTAAAACAAATAGTAAACACAGTATAACTCATAGCCAAGTAAGCAAAAATTTTACACAAAGGATGTATTTACCTCTTTTTATATTGAATATATCATGTCTGACTTGCAACAAAAAATAACAGAACATGCTAACAGGCAAAAATACAGTATGGAGAACAAAGCAAGAATCAGAAATTGATTCAGATTTGGCAAGATATTTTAAATTATCAGAATAGAAATTTAAAATGACTGTGATTAATAATGCTAAGGGTTCCAACAAAAAAGTGAACACCACATAAGAACAGATGGGTAACATAACCAGGGAAATTAAAATGCATGCTAGAAATAAAATGGTCTTCAACAGAAAAATAAGAATGCCTTTCATAAGTTGATCAGTAGATGATATGGCCAAGGAAATAACCAGTGGGCTTCAAGATATATCAATAGAGATTTCCAAAACAAAAATAGATGAAAAATATGGAACTGAATATCCAAGAAACTTTGGACAACTACACAAGATGTTATAGCGAGGCAAGATAAGAAAAACTAGGAAAATCCCTGGGCAAGTGGGATGGGGAAATTGAGACAAGAAAATAAAACAAAGTCAAAAAGTTTGAGTAACTTACAGCCAGGTGATGAATTACAAGACCTGATCTCCCCTAACCAAGGACATTTGAGAGTGAATGCTTTATACTTCCCCTTCTTAACCAAAGAAAAATACATAGCTTAAATCTCCCTTGCCTGGGAAGAGAGCAGAGTCCCAATTAACATAATTTGTGCCAGCTAAACCCAAGGACACATAAAGTCGGTAACAAATAACAAAAACACTATTAAAACCCAAACAGACCCAAGATAAAAGTAAAACAAAATAGCAGACTGAAGAATATTCCCCAAATCCACTCTATGTGTTCATTTTAATGCATCAAGATATTAAAAATGCACCTTGGAAACATGTTTTGATGAAACCCTCCCCTGAGATTCTCATGCATGGAAAAATAGATAAATGAAAAGCCCTCAGGACAGAGTCATTGTGGGCTCACTGTAGAGCATACCCATGCCCCTTATAGGACATGAAATTTTTATTTCCTCCTAAATTCTAAAGGTCCCGAGGAGACTTGCAGCCAGGGGAGCAGTGGGCAGTGGCAGCTGGACCTGGGCTGACCCCCTGAACCTGTCTCCAGTACCCCCTTTTCTCTGACTTCCCAGTGAGCCAAAAGCAGCCTTGCCTTGGCTCACTCTTTTTCTGTAACTTTTCTAGGGAGCCAGAGCAGAGCACTGCCCAAGCTCTCTCCTGTTACTTCTTCTACCTTACATCTTTTCTTTGTATCACTGTCCCTAGTCTTAATAAGCTTATTCTCAAAATCATCTAGACTCAAGTTGTGAAATCTTTCCCACAGGAAGTGAAGACCTGACACACTGCAGGCTGGCCTGAGGCAGACCAGCTTTGGGTTGCTGTCCATCTGATTACAACATGTCCATTAAAGAACACAATCCAAAATATACAAAAAGAATTCTTAAACTCAGTAATAAGAAGACAAAAAATCCAAATAAAAAGTGGAAAAAATTTGGACAGGCATATAATCTAAAAAAATATACAGATGGAAAATAAGCAAATGACAAGATGTTCATTGTATATTATTAGGTAATTGGAAATTAAAACAAAAATACGCTGCCACTACACATTTATTAGTACATCAAAAAATGAAATATCAATTGCTGGTGAATTTTCAGAACAATAAAAATACTTATTCATTGCTGGTGGGAAAGCAAATTGGTACAGACACTTTGCCACTTTGGAATACAATTCGGCAATTTCTTATAAAGCCAAAAATATGCTAACCATACGATTCAGCAATCACTGTCTTAGGTATTTACCCGAATGAGTTGAAAGTTATGTCCTCACAGAAAGCTGCTCATGAATGTTTATAAAAGCTTTATTGATAATTGCTAAAATTTGGAACCAACGAATATGTCCTTCAATAGGTGAATGAATAAACAAACTAATGCATTCATGTAAATCAATATTATTCAGCAATGAAAATAAGTGAGTTATTAAGTCACAAAAACACACGGTAGACACATGAATGCTTATTGCTAACAGAACAAAGCTGTTCTAAAAAGGCTATATACTGTATGATTTCAACTACTGTGCATGACATTCTGGAAAAGACAAAACTATAAAGAGACTAAAAGTATCAGTATTGGCTGCTGGGTATTGGGAGGAGGAAGGAAGAATCAATAGGTATAGTATAATGGGATTTTAGGGCTGTGGGAAGTCCTTTAGTTTTAAAAAATAAGCAATGGAGAAGTAATAATAAATTGTAACAAAATACATCTGACATAAGGAATTACCTTCTTAGCACTTCCCAAGCTATTATAATTTATGTGGGAAAATACTGATTCTAAGAATAAGTGACAGGAGACCAGAAAGAGTGTTTACATTGATATCCAAAGTATTGATATTTGTTTAATTGTACAACTACATCAATCTACTTCAACTACCAAATACATGGAATATTTTAATTTTTTCATATTTAGATCGTCTAGAAACCACAGTTACATATTTTCAGAATCTTCACTTACAAGTGCTTACGATTCAAAGATAGTGGGGAAAAGTTGTCTTCTTTGCAAGTTTTTTCCCCAATATGCATGTACTTTTTCCATTTGACCATAATCATTGCCTTTTGTGAAGTCAGGTGCCTTATGTGAGAGACTCAAAGCAATCCATGCTCACACACTTGAGCATCTTGCTCCTCTATGACCTACAGTTTTAAAATAAGAAGAGTGCAATCTGGTACTACTCATCAAATATACACTTTGTTTTTAATATTATAGTTCAATAACACTTACGTGGCTGCAACTTTTATTTCATATCTTTCTCAATTACAGCTTTTTCTTTCACGTTTAGTGGAACATGTTGAAATTATTAAAACTTATGATGCTTATTCAGCCTGTGTCTTCAATGATGTGTGAAAACTGTCAGAGGGGAATGAACAAATTACTTAATTAAACTTGTTTTATGTAAACCACTTTTATGAATGACTTTTAATTCCTGAAAATAATAAAAGTTGTATGTATTTGCAAAAATACTGCATACTAAATTAACTTATAATGGCCTTGTCAGATCCTGGACCATTGGAGATATTTTATAAAGGTTTAATGGGCATGAGCTCATGACAGGTCACTAATGGAGCTGTTTAATGTATGTCTTCGGAAGCTATTACATTTCATATAGATCAACCTCCAAAGAGATTTTTCCCCCTTGATTAATCATGTGCAGTGAGCACAACTAAATTAAGTTGATAAACACAGGTCATACTTACTCTCACTTAACATTGTCTATACATAAATGTATAAACCGATGTGTTTCAAAATTCTGCACCTCCATTTTGTGAGGAAAAGATCACAAAAAGGCCTTTTTCATTCTCAACCTGCCCTTCTCCACAGTTTATACACTGTTTATTTTTAGAGGTAGAAGCATATGAATTGAGCACTGAAGTGGTTATGTGAAATCAGAATTTGAAGATATACTGCTAAGTATGTAATTCTGCAGAAAATAATTCTTTGTTAAATATCAATGTCTAATTTGGCAAATTTTAATATACACTCAATATAAATTGCTATCTGTAAGAATAATTTAGCTTTATTTGTTAGCCACTGACTCTTCGAGTGTTTATATACTAGTCAGACTGACTCATAAATTTGATAGAGGATATCAATGATCCTCAGGTCATAAATTTTATTCTTTCACTTTGGAAATATAAGCACAGCTCTCATGCTATACTGTCATGTAAAGATAGAGTACATTTCAGAGTCTTCTTAAAATAACAGTTTCAGAAAACTTTGCAACTGCATTGGGAATGGAATGTGAGAACAATATTTTTAGGGAGGTTAAAATAGATCAACAACTTATTTTATCAACTGCCTATTTTATTTATTTACAGAGGGAAAACTAATGAACTTATTGACTATTTTTACCAAATTAAATGTAATAAAATATTTTTGAGTTGAAAACTAGTAAATATTATTACTATGTATACCATAAGATGTAGCCTGTTAATTATCAGGAGCTAATATAGGCTAGAGAAGGGAAGATATTTAAATTCTGACCAATTAATTTGTTTATCTCTTATTGATCGTGGAAAATTGTGTGGCTTCTAAAACTACAGCAGGCAAGTGAGTTTTCGATTTGGTTCATGCAGTGTAGATCTCTAAAGTCTATAATGTAGAACTCAAAAACATTGAACACTAAATGGTTTTAAATTTATTAGATCAAAATTTACATGCTCTTTTATACAAACTGGATGAATGTATGATAAGTAGTTAATTATATCTTATATGATTTTTAATATGTTCCTGAATTCCCAATTCAGGATTGATTATTAAAATAAAAATTAAGTTATCATTATGCTCTTAGAATACATTTCAGAATGGAAATCTTTGTTCTTTAGTTATTTCAGAGTTAATACCATTCCAGCAGAGAGTTTGCCTCTTACTACAGTTTGCACTTGACTATGTCTCTAATCTGAAATTACATGTACTCTAGATATTCATATGCTTCATGTTCCATAAGGTAGAAATAAAAAACAGGCTTCATACCATAAACTTTACAACAACATATATTCTCCTACTGTGCTTATATTTCTATCTGGAATAAAGTTCTGAATATGAGAGTTTACAGGGGATACCAGTAATTCGAAGGGTTTTTACTTTTTAAAAGTGGTCATTACATAAGAGCTATACAATTAGTATTACGCAATTATTGAAAGCACCTAGAAGATTATCTAGAAATCCAACCAAAGGCCAAGATAGAATTGAGTTGTTTTTCTTTGCAAATCATAATCAGCTTCTTTGGGGAAAATATTTATTTTCAAATTTTATCTTCTTAATTTGAAATTTTATCATTCTGCTCTTTTAAAATTCATCTTCATGTAATAAAATGGTAGGAACCTAGGGATGAACTGAAAAAGATCAAAGATCCCCCCCCCCAAAAAAAAACCCTCTAGAAAAACTTTAAAATCTCTTTAAAGTGAAATAAATGGTAACAGTGTTTTGAAACTGAGACAAATGCTTTAAAAGTAAATAAGGCTCTCGCTAGTACAAACATGTTTGCTGCAACTAAAGACAAAAGTCCTTATTTAACTGTAAAATCTCAGACTGCCTATGAAGGCAGGCCTGTTCTTACATTGTTGCACATAAATTAGATTAATGTATTATCATAATCTAAATATGCCTAGAATCATCAGCAGAAAGACATGTTTATGTCTCAGAAACATAGAAGGAGATTTAGAGATGGAAGAAAACTAAGTAATTTTTTTTCAAAGTTTGGACATGAAAGCTCAACTGATATTTTGTTTTCTCTGACATCCAAGAGTCCTTCATCCTACCCTCCTCAATTACAAACTAGAAAGAACAATGTAAAATAAGGAATGCTTGGATTTTGTGTGAGAATCTGACTTACAGGCCACCTTGTAATTTAAAATCCAGCTTATTAAAAAAAATGTCCCTGTGCTCTCATTAACAAACCCCCTATTCTTGATCAGCTGTGTGGGGTATGAAACAATAAAAGAAATACTTTCAACTTCTGGCTATATTAGCTTCTCATTTAAAGTAGCTTTTTCATCTGCTGAAGTCAGCATCGAGGGAGCTGCTCTTAAAATGAGTTCCATGTTGAGTCCTTTTTTCTCCCTGCAACCGCAGCTCTATTGAGTGCAAAAAAAAATCGGTATATTATATATTTTTTATTTATCCCAGGCATGAGCTTTACTCAAGTAACTCAAGTTATTGCTACTCCCATGAGTGTGAAAAGTAAAATACGAACCACGGAATGTGGAATTCAGTGAAATGTGAAACTCAGCTCAAAAATCACATACTGCATTTATGCCAAGATACAAAGAGAGTAGAATGAAATAAAAAGGACTTCCGGTTTGTGTCACCTACTAATGAAATTTACCAATGTTTCAGTTTCTTCAAATATTTAGGGCACTTTACTCAGCAGCATAGAACAAAGCCCAAGATATAATCCTTTCAAGAACTCGGAGAATATTAATTGCAAATAATATTCTTTAATCCTTATAATAACTAGTTTCTTTTACAGTATTTACAAATGCATACTCACACTACAAGTTCTCATTCAAGGTCTGACAGACACTTTATCTAATGTATTCAGCAAGCAAATTTAGCATTCTGTTCTCATTTTCCTGGTTATAAAGTGAGATTATTAAACTTTGCCTTGAGTATTGTGAGAATTAATTATTTAATGTTTATAAAGTTTCTTCTGGCTCTAAACTAGAAAAGTCACAGAAGAATTTCTTATACTCTCAATGGATGTTCTCATAAATGCAAGTCACAGAGGAAGAGTTATTATTAACTATAATCAAAATAGAAAAGTCAGAATTAGAAATGGTATTAAGGATTAAGATGATATAATGCATAATGTATATTTTAATTATTTGTTAGAGGAGTGAGTTTCCATGGTTTGAAATTTTTATCCCTAGCTGTGTAAATAGCATGATATAAAGAGACAGATCAAAATGATGTGAAGTGGACATGATGAGTGCAGTTGACCCTTGACTGAGAGGAGTTTCGGATCGCAGAGACCCATGCACAGTCCAAAATCTATGTGCAACATTGGACTCCCCCAAAACTTAACTACCTCGTGCTGACCTGAATGCAGCCTTTCCATTCAAATAAACCCTGGATTAACATAGATTTTGCTTTTTAAATGTAATATATAGGACATTAAAATAATAAAATAGCCCTGACTGGTGGAGCTCAGTGGATTGAGCGCTGATCTGTGAACCAAAGGGTCACGTGTTTGATTCCCAGTCAGGGCACGTGCTTGAGTTGCTGGCCAAGTCCCCAGTTGGGGGCACGTGAGGGGCAACCACCCATTGATGTTTCTCTCCCTCTCTTTCTCTTTCTTTCCCCTCTCTCAAAAAATAAATAAATAAAATCATTTTAAAATACAATAAAATAAGCTAGGAAAAGAAAATGTTAAGAAAATCACAAGGAAGAGAAAATACCTTTTTAGTACCATACACATTTATTTCAAATATTCCTTTGTAAGTGGACCTGCACAGTTAAAACCTGTGTTGTTTAAGGGTCAACTATTCTCGCTCTGTCAATCAAAAACTATTGAATAAAAACCAAATTAAATCAATATAGTCACATAACATAACTTTAAAATAAACACCTGTGTAAGTTAAAATCTGTAAAAGGAGGGCAAATGAGGAAGGCTTACCTGGAATTAGGCATCAACTACATTTCATAAACCAGCATCAGAGGGTAAATTAAGGACTATTGATAGTTTATTTGCTGTTCTAAAAGTTAGTGCTAATTAATGTCAATATATTTGTTAACTTATTCCTTTATTTTTGTTTATCTTTGTATGCTGAAAAGTAAAATAAAGACAATAAGGTGAATTTAAAATAAAACAATTTACTTTTTCCTGACAGTATATTCTTTCTGCTATTTTTCTTGTTTAAAATTTTTCTATTGCTTTTTTCCCCAGCATTATCGGGATATAATTGACATACAATATTACATATTTTAAAGTGTATGTGTGACGATTTGATAAACATATACATGTATGTATTTCAAACTGATTAGTGTATAAAGTTAGTTAATGACTTTATCACATATTTACCTCACATATTTACTTATTTTGTGTGTCTGTGTGCTGAGACATTTAAGATCTGCTCTCTTAACAACTCTCAAGTGCATAACACAGTATTGGTAACTATGGCCACCACGCTCTACATTAGGTTCCCAGAGCCTGCTCATCTCATCACTGGGACTTTGTGCCCTTTTACCAGCAACGTATCCCTATTGTTTTTATCGAACAACAGAAATAATGGGCAGTGACACTGTGTTTGCGTGTTTTAATGTCCTTCACAAAATTTTAAAAATTGTGACTGCTGTTGGTCTTTGCAATTTTTTGTGTGAAAATGTTTCTTTGAGATCCGAGTGTTTGAAGAATAACTTTGAACTTGCAATATATCTTGTAATTCTTGTATTGCAAGTGAATAATGCAGTACTTTTGTGGTTAGAAAACTTTAAAATTTTATTGTTAATAGTAAAAATACCTGGAAGGTTTGAATTGTATGCATAAGTGGGATATAGTTGAGTGAAAAGATGGTATATAATACACTTATCATGCCACTAATTTAGATATTTCTGGGGACCATGGCTTAGAGGTCCAACATTTAATTTTGTTTGATTAACTTTATTATCTTATACCAATAAAATTAATTAGTATTAAGGTGCTCTTTCTTATTACTGTATCATTTGAGAAAAGTCACTTATTAAAAGTAACTAAATACAACTCAAGTGTTATAGATTTCCAATCTCTAAATACGTTTGAATAAATTTGAAAAGCAGTATATTGACCTGGAATATGAAGTTTGGCTGTGTCAAACATTGTTTTTGAGTTGGTAAAAGCGTTAACCTTTCGCCTTCAACCTTTTCATTGGTGAAATAGGGTTATGTTATCACATTGAACTTTTGTAGTCATAACTTAAAGAATGATCAACATTGTGAAGCCAGTAGTGCTAATGTCATTGCTTTTGCAGAAATGATTGATAGGAAGGGCTGGCTTTAAAATACTAAGCTGTCCAGTTTTGGTCCATGACAAATAGCATCAACATGATTTTATCTGGAATAAAAATAAAATTCCTCCCCAAAGCTTAAGATCTATGCTGAATAAAGCATTTAGAACCATTCATCATTTTGTGTTCCTTGAAGACTAAAATGTGTTTAAGCAAAACTGATGAGAAAAAGGAAATAATGGCAGTTTTAAAAATCAGAATCAATTTAAAAGGTTTTTAGGCAAATATTGAGCTTTGAGCAACAAGTATTCCCTACTTGGTAGCTTTCTTAGATATGTTACTTTATGTTTGGCCACTACAATATAAAAGTGTTTATGTTGGCAATAAAATTAAAGAAAATTCATTAAGCTGTACAAATGAATGTAAATATTGTATAGATTCAAGAAAAATAACTTTGTTTTGTTTTAGTTTTCCACACTAATCATGGTCTTCAAACATGCTTAATAGAATTGCGGGTATTTTATATAAATTAAAAATTTAGAAAGACCTTATTAATTAATGAACTAGCTCTTTTTTAATCAAGTTATCAATTTGAAGACCAATTTGCTTGTCTCACTTCTTTTTTATAAAGTTCAACAAGAAGCAAGTAGAACTATGTTTAAATTTTAAATACAAATGACAGAAAGATAATGAAAACTACCTGGAAGCTCCTAAATATAGTTTTCTGCTTATTTGATGAAACTCTAACAATATACAGAAGATTTTCTTTAATAAAAGCCATATACGAGAAACCTACAGCCAATATTATACTCAACAGGTAAAAACTAAAAGTTTTCCCCTTAAGATAAGAAACAAGACAAGGGTGTGCACTTTCACCACTCTTATTCAACATAATACTAGGAGTTCTAACAATAAGGACCAGACAAAAAAAAAAGAAGTAAAAGGCATCCAAATCGAAAGGAGGAAGTGAAACTGCCATTATTCACAGACAATAGGATAATGTACATAGAGAACCCTATAGTCTCCGTCAGAAAACTACTTGACCTAACAAATGAATTTGGCAAAATAACAGGATACAAAGTCAATATTCAGAAATGAAAGGTATTTTTATACAACAACAATGAAATATCAGAATGAGAGATTAAAGAAAAATCCCATTTACTGTACCAAAAAAAAATAAAGTACTTAGCAATAAATTTAACTGAGGTGGTGAAAGACCAGTACTCAGAAAACTATAGAACACTGAAGAAAGAAATTAAGTAAGATACAAGTAAATAGAAGCCTATACCGTGATCATGGGTTGGGAGAATTAACATCATTAAAGTGTTCATGCTACTCAAAACAATCTATAGATAGAAGCAATTCCTATTTAAATATCAATGGCATATTTCACACATGCAGAACAAATATTTCAAAAATTTATATGGAACAATAAAAGACCCTGAATACCTGCAGCAATCTTGAGAAAGAAGAGCAAAGTAGGAGGGATCACAATACCAAATATCAAACTATACTTATAAGGCCACTGTAATCAAAACAGCCTGTTACTGGCATAACGATAGACACAGAGATCAATGGAACAGAATAGAGAACCCAGAAATAAACCCAAGTTTCTATGGATAACTAATACTTGACAAAAGGGGCATAAGCATACAATGAGGTAAAGATAGCCTCTTCAATAAATGGTGTTGAGAGAACTGGACAGATACATGCAAAAAAAAAAAGAAAGAAAGAAAGAAAGAAACTAGACCACCAATTTACACCATACATCAGAATAAACTCAAAATGGATAAGACTTAAATATAAGTCATCATACCATAAAAGTCCTAGAGGGAAACATCACCAGGAAAATTTCAGATATCCCACATAGAGATATTTTTGCTGATATATCTTCTGGGGCAAGGCAAATAAAGGGAAAAAGATAAAGAGATGAGACTGAACCAAACTAAAAAAACTTCTGCACAGTTAAAGAACCCATCATCAAAACAAAAAGGGGACCCGCTGTATGAGATAACACATCTGTCAATGATACCTCAGACAGGGTTTGATCTCCAAAATATATAAAGAACTCACATGATTCCAATCCAGGAAGACAAACAATCCAATGAAAAAACTGGCAAAGGATCTGAATTGACTATTCCAAGGACGACATACAGAGGACCCACAGACATATGAAAAAATGCTCAACATCACTGGCCATTAGAAAGATGCAAATTAAAACCACAACAAGATATCACCTCATACCTGTCAGAATGGTTACCATTAATAAATCAACAGATAACAAATGCTGGTGAGGATGGGGGAGGAAAAGGAACCTGTTGGTGGGAATACATACTGGTGAAGCCACTGTGGAAAACAGACTGGAATTTCCTTAAAAAACTGAAAATGGAACTGCCTTTTGACCCAGCAGTTCTGCTGCTGGCAATGTGCCTTAAGAATCCTGAATCACCAATTCTAAATAGCTTATGCACCCTCACGTTCATAGTGGTGGTATTTACAATTGCCAAGTGTTGGAAAGAGTCTAAATGTCCATCAGTAAATTAATGGATCAAACAACTGTGATGCATTCATACAATGGGATTCCACCAGCAGAAAGAAAGAAGGAACTCCTACTTTTTGCAACAGTATGGACAGTACTGGAGAACATTATGTTAAATGAAATAAGCTAGTAGTTTAAAGACAAATGCTATATGATCACCTATAAGTGTAACCTAGTGAACAAAATAAACTAACTAACGAGTGCAATAGAACCACAGATGTGGAAACATGGAACAGACTGAAGGTGACTAGAAGGGAGTGGAGAGGAGGATAAAGGTGGAAAGAAGAGGAAAGGACTAGACAAAAAAAATGTATGAATGACCCATGGAAATGGACAACAGTATGGGAATTGAATATGGGAGTGAGGTTGGGATGGGCAGAAGAGGGCAAAGAGGGAAATATTGGGACAGCTGTAATAGAATAACAGCAAAAATGATTTAATAAAAATTATTTGATGAAGCAACTTTAAATATTAAGTTAAATATTACACATTTTATTATTTTAATTATTTTTATTGTATGGTGTGAAGGTTGGTTATTTGTTTATTTATTTTTACCACTTATACCCCCCTATGTCTTCCTCCAACTCTCTCAGGCAATCAACACACTGTTGTCTGTGTTCACAATTTTTTTCTCTCTTTACTATTCTTTTGTACTTTATATAATATGTACTTTGCAAACATTTTTCCTCCATTCAGTAGTTAGCTTTTGCTCTTTTAACAGTGTCCTTCAAAGTGCAGACATAAAAAAATTCCTTTTTTTATTTTTGAGAAATGTATTATGCTTCTAGTGTCATAGCTAAGAGATCTTTCCATAATCTAAAAACATAAGCAATTTCTCCTGTGGTTTTTCTAAAGATTTTACAGCTTTAGGGTTTACATTTAGGTCTATAACACATCTTGAGTTATTTTTTTATTCAGACCAAAATATGGATTAAAGTTCACATTTTTTATAATGATTACCCAAATATTTCAGCACTATTTGTTGAAAAGACTATACTGGCTCAATGAATTGCCATTTTACCTTTGACAAAAATCAGTTGTCAAAATTTAAAAAATCTAAAATAGGCCTATTTGTTTCTACTTCTAATCACTTTATTCCATTGATTTATTTGCGTATGTTGACTTCGACGTCACTATGTCTTAAAATACTGTTACTTTGTTATATAACTAAAAATTAAATTATGTTAGCTTCCCAACTTTGTTCAATTTCTAAGTCATTTTAGCTCTTTTAGAAATTTTGCTGATTCCAAAATTTAGAATGAGCTTATAAATTTCCACAAATATGCCTTTTTGAATTTTGCTTGGAAATCTATCGATAAATGTGGGGAGAATTGACATCTTAATATTTAGTCTTCCAAGCCATGTAAAGGTTGTTTGCCCATATTTTAATGTCTCTCAGCAATGCTTTTTTATAGTTTTCAGTGTACAAGTCATACAGATTTATAAACATATTTTACCAGATTTATCTTTAAGTATTTCATAGTTTTGATGCTATTGTAAATGGTATTAAATATGGGGGGTTACTATTAAATATGGGGGTTTATCATTATTAATAATAAAATTAAGAAAATAGGTTTGTTTTCATATGTTTTATTGAAGATAATGCCAGAGCACTATGACTATATAGGCAATTCAAACAATTTTCGAAGAAATACGATTTTACCCATAGAAATGATAGGGATGGGAAAAAATTTATGTCTGTTCTCTGAGTTCTTAGCTGAGACCCCCTTCTAACAAAATGACAGATTAACAAGAGAAAAATAAACAGAAGTTTTTCAACACCTATCTCTTTTGTATATATAGAATATATTCAGGGATAAGTGAATAATGATAATGCGAAGAGGTGGCTTTAGAATTCAGGATTAAATACCATGTTATTAGGGAAAGAGGAGGAAGAATGTAAGCTTCTTAGGGGAGAGTAAATCATTTTTAGGAAAGATAGATGGGCCATTACAAGTAATGATGGGAGATATGATAATTTGTGAGAAATTATATCTGGGTGTAGTATCACTGATAGATTGATAAGAGTCAACCTTGCCTGGTTGATGGATTCCCATGAGGGGCTTTATAACAACTGAGTTCTTTGGGAGAATCTGCCTTGAGGCAGATAAGGGGAGTTCAGAAAAGTTTCTTCCTGTATTTGCTGATTTTATCTGCCTACAGTTCAAAGTAATCAATATACTAAAATAATGAAAGATCAGTATGTTGAGAACAGGAGTTAGAAAACAAGAAAAATATGAACATGGTCGAATGTAAAAGGAAAACAGAAATGTCCGTTAGATGCAGAAATGTAAAACATGCATGAGTGTGGGTAGAGTCAGAAAGAAAATGTGTGGGAAATGAAAACGATTTTTCTCAGAACACGGGCATATGTGATAATATTATATTTTTATTTTTAAGTATAATGTATTATTATTATTAAAGTTTTATAATACTGACAAGAGTAATGATATTGTAAAAGTTGCTTTTTTAAACTATTTTTATATGCTAGCATTACGTAACAAAAGTGGAGTTTGGCTGCCTACCATCAGACAAATTCTGAAGACAAAGGTTGGTGGGGTAGGACAGAGGTCTTTATTAAATGGTTGCAAAATTTAGGGGAATGGAGGAACCCCTGACTCCAGGCCTATCTGTTCCCCAAAAGACTGAAACCCAAAACAATTCTCATAATCCCCTCCCCATCCTTATCTGGCCTTTGGAGCTCAAGGCTGCTAAGCACACAGCTCTCCACTTCAGGCTCCTTCCTGGAGTCAACACGTGGGGTCGGCACCACCATTGCCAGTGGCTTCCAGGATCCAGCTAATCCTGCATATGTTCCAGCCCACATGTTTGCACCCCTGGATCCCAGAGGAAGAAAGAAAGTCTCTTCCTTCCCTTGAATTAAATACCTCAGCCTAAATTTCCATGCAGTCCAGAAGGGTTTGCCCTCCTCCCCAGTAAATTATATTCTTTTCTCAGACTAGAATGACAGGACAGCATCTCCCCCAGTACCATGTTGAACTTCATGTGCCCATGTGGCTAATCCCCTGGTTTTACCTTTTAACCTTCAATCAGGGACCAGAAGTGGGTAGGAGGGCTTTTCCTTCTGTCAATCACTCTCACCAGCTTCACTCATGCCCCTTGCAAGACTTCCTCTTGCTGGTGTCTGCCTGGGGGTGGAGACATGTGTCGTCACATGCTGCTCTAGCTTGTTTAACCCTGCAGCACAGGTGCTGCCTGAGGTGTTTCCTGTAGCCCTCCCCTCGCTTGGGGCACTGTGCCATTTTCGCTAGGAGTATTCACTTCTTAGGAAAACTGGTTGTGTCAGGAAAGATTAAATGCCATTTGCGAAATAACGAGTCTCCTGAAAAGTGGTTTATACTGTATAACTCTACTTAAACTGAATACATGCCATATATTCAGAATCAAAACAAAGAAGGAGAGAGAGGAAAATACAATCCTACAAACAATTAATAACTATCAAAAGGGGGTGTGTGTAATGGGGACCTCTGAAACAGCATAAAAAATAAAAGTAAAATTAAAAAGTCAAAAATAATAATTCCAACACACTGGATTTACAATATTCGTGTATTAAAATAATTGTGCCATAAAATTAATTATATTACATATTTAATATGGAAGAATGGAATTTTATTATATAATTTTAGCTATAATTAAAAGTAACATGGTGATAATGGTAATTGGAAATATCAAATGATAAATATCTTATGTGATTTTAATGTCATTCTCTCCACACTTTTTATTTTTCTTAACAGATTTCAATGATGGTATAAAATTAATAAAAAAGAGCATTTTAATTTTAATATAAGGACAAATTATAATCACAACATTCATGGTCATGAACAACATTTTCATTATTAATTTTATCAATACTGAAAACCAATTGAAAAATGATAAAAAATATGTAAACTATTCAGAAATTTTAGATTCAGCCAAGAGAAAAGTGAAAGTTAATTTTTTGCATCTATTGTGTTTCCAAGAGTGCTACAAATAGAATATAAGAAGGAAGAAAAGAATAAGGATTTTAAGAAGTAGAGTAAAATATAGAACTTTTTTTCTTACTGCTACAATGTTTGGAAGTTATCAGCAAACGAGCTCCTGACCTCATGATCACCTCTGTCTTTTGTGAGAGCAAAAATATCTCAAATGGCACAGAGCTTGCTTTCTCCCCCTGGTTTCGTTAATTTAGATATACAATAAATGATCTTTTCCCGTATTCTTGCTTCGTCGAGTCAAAGAGAATGTAATAGCTGAGGAATCAGAGAAAATGACAAAGGACTGGTGAAGGTGACGTAAATTGGCTTCTGCATTGGCCTGTCGGTGGAGATGAATCAGAATACAACAGCCCTTCCTTTTTAATAATTAGAAAGAAAGAAAGAAAAACAAAGAAAGAAAGAAAGAAAGAAAGAAAGAAAGAAAGAAAGAAAGAAAGAAAGAAAGAAAGAAAGAAAGAAAGAAAGAAAAAAAGAAAGAAAGAAAGAAAGAAAGAAAGAAAGAAAGAAAGAATTTTATCATTGAAAAGCTAAGCCTACACCTCAAATGTCTGTAGTTCAGTATACTGCTCATATATTTCAGTTGGAAAATCAGAATATTTTTCACCCTTCTCCTTCCTAAATTCATAAAGTTTTGGAAATGCATTACTTAATAAATACACTCCTCTATGTAAAAACAACTAGACAGATTCCCCAATCACAATCACATTTTTTAAGTAAAAGAAAATAAACCTTCATATTTTGCTGTTAGCTTTAATTAGCTAAATAATAGAAAAGGTGATTTTTAATTTATTTGATTAGCTCTACATTTCTGCTATCATTCTCTGTTGTTTGTGTCATTAGCCCTAATCCAAGGAAATATAAAATAAACAAATCAAAGTTCCTAATCACTTACCAAGTGCGTTGAATCTCTCAAAATTAATACCAGGTTGTGATCAAATTAATCAACTAAAAAATGTCAACCTTTGTTTTTCAAGAAGAAGCATTTTGAGAAAATATATATCACAAAAGAGTTTCTGAGTGATATGGTCCTCAAAGAGGTGTATTGTTGTACTTTGTCATTTATTATCAGCCTTGCTTACTTAAAAATATTTTTCCAGCTGTATTGAAGTATAATTGACAGTTAAAAATTGCATACATTTAAGGTATACAACTTCATGATTTGATATACATATATGTTGTAAAATATTTATCACTATAAAGCTAATTAACAATCCATCACCTCATAGTTATTATTTTTTTCTTTTTTGTGATGATAACACTTAAAATCTACCTTCTTAGCAAATTTCAATTACACCATACAATATTCTTAATTATAGTCATATTATTGTACATTACATTTCCTGAATTTATTCACCTTGCATTAACCAAAATGTTGTAGCTTTGATTAAACTTTATTCCGTCTGGAATTTTTAATTATTTTGGTGAGCAGAATAAGACAGCTACTAGAAATGGGAACTTCAGTAATGAAATCAGGCCTCACTGACTACTGTTACGCTAGATAGAGGTAAGATAAAATGGTCTTGATTACAAGGCTAACTATGTGAAAAGTGTAAAAAGATTAATAATTTAACACATGAATAAAAATTTATTTTTGGATTTGTTTTAGTAAACATGTCCAATTTTGAATGATAATTCATGATAATGTGTATAATGATAATGATCTTTTGACGTAAAGAAGGAAAAGGGAATTTCCTGGAAACTGTTTTAGAAAGGGGCAAACCTCACAATTCCCTTCTTCCAGAAGAGAAATTCTAGCAAGAAAGTGGAAGTCTGAAACCAGGCGTGTTTCAAGTCAGATGAAAATGCGTTTGTGTTATTAAAGTCCCCTATCTCACACTTAAAATGGTGAGAAAAAGACAAATGTCTTGAAAGGAGACTCTGCTGAGGCTCAAGAGATAATGGGAGAAGGGAGACTGTTGTGGGGAGAATCTGGAGGATGGTTGGAAGTTGTAAGACTGGCCTTCTTCGTTTTGCACTTGGCCTTGTTGTGTCCCTGTGTATTCATGTTCTTGTTTGAGCTCATAACTTCAAAATGGGCTAGACAACGGGTCTCTGCTTCTGATCCAGGGTTCTTCTGAACCTTGACTAAACATTAAAATTTCCAAAGTCCTCCCCTCAAAAAAAAAAAAAAAACAATAAAATAAGTAGATGCAAACCAATTTATCAGAAGAATAAAGGACCTGATAAGGAGTGAAAGATTCTGCTCTGGTGAAACCACACTAATTAGTAATTACTTTTCCAATTTAATGTCATCTTAACTCCAAAACACTGAGGCAGATTGAATCTTTAAAAACTGAATTAAGTAGAAACGTACTCACTACTCATTTTAACTCTATTGGATTTGGAGAATTGATTTATGGCAATTCAGAGCAATTGCCCAATTTAAGGGAAATTATTTCGGATAGCATTCACTGTAATTTTAAAGTTACCACATTTCCTAGAGGTTACTGTATCATTGAAAACTGAAATTTTTCTCAGAGCCGTTTCATTGCAAATAAACAATTTGAGCTTCGCTTTATTATTTATAATTCAATGATGTCAGGAACAATGAGAGAGATATTCATCTACTTGGCAGATTTCATAGAAACATGCATTTATGAAATACTGATTTTTATAGCTCCACTGCATAATGGCAATATGTACTCAAGAATAACCTGTTTGGAAGACTATTGTATTATAATCTCACTCCTCTGGGGAGTTATTTAATCAAAATAGCTCTGCTTAAGTGCACTACAAGAGGAGACATGAAAAAAATGTCAGAGGATCAAGGAGAGACAAAGGACTAGAAATTGTAATACTAAAAGTAATTTAGTGCCTTGAGGAATTGTAATTTTTTTTTCTTAAACTTGAGGTGGAAAAAGCTCAGATAAGTCGGGAATATTGCAGTTGCAACTGAGATCTCAGTGAATGGCAAAATACATTTTCGTGCTCGTGAACAACTAAACACCTAGATAGAATGTGTTAAATCGAAATGGAAATGTAAGTCACACTGTGCTCTTAAATATTCAGTGTTAGTGAAACACTAATTGGTATCACATGATTATAAGCAACCAAACTGGATCTTATCCCTCTACTTTCTTAACTCTTTTTGTACAACACAACTTCTAGTAGGCTTCCTAGTAATTCTATGAGGTATATTCTAGCAATGCTCATGATTTGCAACAATGAGTTAACAATTTAATGTTCATGCATAATAAATCAGGTATTAAGATATACACTCTTACCTTGCTGTGGAAGTCTATGATAATTACTCTATTAATGAGTGCTATGTGTTTAACCAACATGCCTAATTATCTTAAACTTTGATTTTTGAAGTTAAAACAATATAGGAGGTATGGAATGCTACAGAGAGTTTTGCTTGTATTCTATTATTTATTTTGGCATGTAAATTTATTATCTTTCTCTACAGTAAATGCATCCCATGGAAATTTCCTCCAAACTATTACTACAGGGTTTTTCTCCTCTAATGTCTTCCTATACTCCAATACCAATGGTTTTTCCTCATCTTTGGTAGTCAATACCTTGGTAATCTCAATTATATTTTCAATATATTTCAGTGTACAATACATACCTGTGCATTGCCATTTTTTTTAAATTTGCAATCTACATAAAAGTAAACAAAGATAACACTTTATTAACCTCCTCTGTCTCCAGCATTAAATGTTATTACTGAGGAATATACTAGTACTAACAACTGAGGCAACCGTTGGTTCTCTGTGGGTTATGAAACAAAAATTATAAATATAAACTTGACCCTGTCTTTCTGACAGGGCTTAGCTGTTTGGGCTTTGAAGAATCACTTCCTTTCATATATTCCATGTGCTCTCTCAATACTGCTCTGATTTTGAGAACATTACCGACCTCACATGACAATCAATGTGCAGCCAGAGCTTCAATCGAACATGATTTAAAACTTACCCCTTATGAGATGGTCCTACAACCATGGATAGTCATTTTTATGGCAAAATCCACTTAGCGCTATTAACTCTTTTTAAGTATCCTTTCATATTTTGTTGTTTAAAGGAATACACATTCAATTCACAATTAATTTTAAATGACAGTGATATTAATAATGGGTAAGAATTTGAGTATTTATCGATTTCCAGATACTGCGCTAAGTGCTCTGTATAAAGTATCTCATTTAATACAGCCACAGCAGGAAGTAAGGAAAGCTTTATTCATTTGTCACAGACCACATAGAGCTGGGGTCTAAATTATATCTTAGAACATGAATTTCAGCCTCCAGAAAGAAATCAGAGCTTCACTCAAATGTTACTCGCTCAGAGGGACCTTCCCTAACCATCCAGTAAAAATAACATCTCATATTATCACGAGCCTGTCTTTTTTTTGTGCATGGTAACACAACCTACTTGCCTGTCATCGATGAAATGGGACTACATTTTCTGTTTATCATTTCTGTCTGAGAAACTGTAAGAACTAACATGAGCTTTGTTTAATCTCTGTTGTTTGCTACCTCAGCAGACAATGCTTCTGATGTCACAGGCTTTATCAGCTCCTGAAATGAAAAGACATGGGTCAGAACTCTCAGCCAGTGTGATGAACAGCACTGTGTTAGAAATGACTCCGATGTTGGGGATTTCTGTTAGAAATCAGGAGCTGATTGTTCTCCATTAATTCATCGATTCATTTACTCAACAAGACTTTATTATTACCTGCTGTGAATTAGAACTAATCTTTAAGAAGATTAGAGTGTAGGAAATGAAAATCCATGACTTTTTTTATGTTTATTTTCATATAGAAAGACAGATAACAAGGAAAAGCAATAAAACTTATTTTTTTAAATAGTATTTGTTAATAGTGATAAAATGCTGTGGGACAAGAAGCATAACATTGTAATCAGGAGTGATGGAAGTTAAGTAGTGTGGTCAAAAAGTTAATTCCTGATACAATGATATTTGATGAAAGAGCTAAAAATTCAAGAGAGATTAAATTATTATTTGGCAAACTTATGGGCTAAAGCTAAATTGTTATTATATATATGCATTTTATATATGTGTGTATATTATATATGTATATATATATATATATATGTATGTATGTATATATATATATATCTCCAGAAGGCATCCAGCCATGTAATATGAAAAATAAAGACTTTTATTGAAGAAGACACAAAATACAAGAACCATTGTACATAGGACTATGATGCCTCAGTCCCCTTCAAAGTAGGCACCTTGGTACCTCACACAGTTCTTCCAATTGCCATCAGCTGCCACGTCATATTTTCCTGACTCTCACTGACAATCTGAAGTGAAAAGGAAATCACTTCCTTTCCAAAGGCGATTTTAGTTTGGGGAAAAGCCAGAAGTCACAGGGATCCAAATCTGGGATGTAGGGGGGACTGAGTCATGTGGGTGATTTGGTGTTTTGCTAAAAAATCTCAGCATAAGATGTGATGCAGGAGTGGCCGCATTATAGTGATGAAGCTGCGAATCACCGTGGTCGCAGTCTTCTGAGTCATTCAAACAGTTTCCACAGAAGAATTTTCAAGCTGAACACAAAATTTGAAACAAATTCATTGTTCTTCTCAGTCATTTTGAAGGTGACAGCCACACAGTATGCATGCTCACTGAACAGTGTCCACTGTCCCCGCTGACTAGTACAGTGAGGTTGTCATTATTCACATGGGCACACTCCAGGCCACTCTCCTTGTTTGTCAGGTTACATCATTATATTAATAATGGCTGGAGTTTTTCCAAACAGACAATTCATATGTGTGTTTGTGTGCATGCAATTTAAGTAGCTAAGCATTTAACTTGATACTGAGTAAACTTTTAATGAAATAAACCTCCCAAAACTATAGAAAGAAATCATAAAAAGTTATGGTGAAAATAAATAAAATGGACATAAAGATAAGTGCTTATCTTAAATAAGCATTTATCTTCCAATCTCCATTTTTTCTCTGCTAAACACAGACTTCTTTGCTTCTTTTAGATGAGATGGAGCAAAAATGAAAATAATAAAGTTGTTGTCTTTTTTATTATAGTCCATGTACTACCTTCTTGAAAGTATATTATTCCTGGAAC